>MU223087.1:375725-390507 GCA_018584345.1 Thuja plicata
CAGCTCCGCCACCCCTAATCCCAACACCCCTTCCCCACGCAGTGCAGCCTCCTCTACGCCAACTGCGCTAACCCCACATAAACCCCACCCTCCTTTTGCACCACCTTCACCCCCCTCTGCACCCACCTCCACCTACCTTCACTCCCTCTGTGCTGCCCGTTTAGCCACTCCCTCAGCCACTCAAGCTCCTTCCTGCCACCACCCCTATTCTCGAGCACCACCCAATCTCACCACTAGCGGTGAGATCCACCACCACCACCTCACTAAAGAGGCCCTCCAAATGGGTGAATCCCTCCTACCACATGGCACATTACCATGCAGACTGCCCAATCAGCGCCAAATCAGTAGGGACCCACTAATTCTTTTTGCCATGCAGGTAGTTTTGTTGTGTTAAATTTGACAGCCATTTGAGCATCATTTTGTACTATTACTTGCTTTTTGTGATGACTACAAAACTATCAAAATTAATCTTGTAGAGTGATGATGTCATCAGGGATAGCCAATTTTTAACCTTGTAATCCATAATGAGGCACTCTCATGGAAATGCTCATAACATTTGCATATGAGCTCCATTTTTGACGACTCAAAAAGCCTCGGAAAGATGAATCAAAGGCCTTTTTAGATTTGCAATAAATGTTACTAGATTCCTCATCAAAAATTAGTTGCACATGTTCAAATTCACCCTTTTTCTTGTGTGCTAATCAAATCAAATCAAACACAACTCTTTAATTCCCTTACGGAATCAAACAATTCAAGAAAAATAAATCTCGAATGCACAAGGAAATCAAAACTTTGTTTCAGGTTTTGAAATTAGACACGCAATCAAGAATCTTTAATTTTGGATCTAAAAATGAACAAGCAATCAAACATCTTATTTTGGGCTTTAAAACTGAACACGCAATCAACACTTTTATTTTGAATCTTAAAATTGAACAATCAAACGAACACAATCTTGAATATGATAAAGGAAAATTGAACAACAACTCTCAAAAACACTTCATTTTGGGTTTAAAAACTAAACAAGGCAATCAAACACATTTAAAACTTGGGTTTAAAACTGAACAGTCAAAAGGAAGTCAATCTTGATTGCATAAAGATAATTGAATAAAGGAAAACAACACTTCTCTTTGTTGCTCATAAAACAAACAAACTTGCGAGTTCTTTTCTATCTTAGATCAAAACACATTGCCTAAATTATCATAAATTAATCATGTGTTTTATGTCTTTGGTGCACTTGCACAAACTTTTGTAGAGCGCAAACTCACTTCATGCACTATCCTCTCCCACTGGCTTCCATGGTCATTGGTGCAAGAGAAAGATGATTATGACCATTTGAACTTTTCAATCTTCTTAGAGGGGCCTATCCAAAAGAAGCATGAGTCCTTCTGGAGAACAAACTCAAACTGGCAAATCCTTTGGCCAATATAGAAATAAGATGTGACCCAAAGGTCTATTTTACATCCCTTCAATCTTGGGCGAGTTGTGTTCGATTGTAGTCCATACTAGGTGAACTCCCTAGCATATTGGCATGGTCGAACTAGGCTCTTAAGTGAGTCACATCATACAAACCTATTGTGGGGACTCTACGAAATCACTAGCAAGTGATAAAATAGAAACCTACCTATTTCACTTTTGTAAGCTTGATAATTGGCTGGGAAAGGAAGATGGTAACTTCCCCAAGAAAATTGCACATTTGTGCCACCTTAAGCGTTTGGAGTTAGATAATACAACATCATGACTAGAGCCACATGGTTGGTGATGTCTGTATTTTGATTAGCTCTTGTGTGTGTGCTTATGTATGCAAGCAAAGGTTTTCAAGCTAACCAAATCCTTAGGTAGAATTGCTTGTGTGTGCATGCGACATTACAAACCTTGTGAAAAATAGTTCTTGAACATACAAAAATGTGAAAGTTTTAAAGTCCTTTTTCCAAGGAGATCGACATTTTGTCCTTCTTGCAAGGTTGATTTTCCTCTTGCAAGAATGTTTTCTTAAAATCCTCAAGATCATCACTAGTTCCAAAAAAATTCTAAGGCACACTTGCTGTAGTCACTGCCTCATCCTAAACAGTATCAGTTTTGAGCTCATGTCCTATTCCATCAAACACAAGAAAGTGAAGATTCCATTGCCTCCTATATACAGAGAATAGAAGAACATAACAAAAAAGGCCAAGAAATATCATCATATCCTTAAGTCCATTGAGAAAGAGAACCATACACGTGAAGAATACGAAAAGGTCCAATACAACTACATGATTGTTCACTTCATTCATAAATTCCACACAAACTATGCCTTCATTCACTTTGAGCACTACGAAAATCTGGCATATCACCAAGTTGTTCACCCAAGCCTCCAAATATTTTCATCCTAGGTTCATAATAGTGTCCTTACTCTCATCCAGTGTCAGTTTCTTCTAGTGTCATCTAGTCCTCTATTTCTCCCCATATCCTAGACTAGTAGGGCTATCTTTTCAATCCCCTATACTCTTTCCATCTTCTTTAGAATCAGTACTTCCCTCTATCATGAGTTTAATCTAAATCCTAGTATGAGCTTGTTTGTTCATCCTAAACTAAGCTTGAGTCTTCCATCCATCTTCATCCTTTCTCCCTATCCAACTCATCCGCAACCCGTCATGTGACAATTCTATTATGCTAAGTTTGGTCATCCTACCTATTCCTTGACTTTAAACTATTTCAATGATGATGAAGGTCTTGTTGATCATGATGTTTACATGGAAAACCTTAGCAAGCTTGCTCCCATCATCTCCCAAATTCCATTCATTCCTCCACACTACCCCATCATGTCTCCTTCCATACCCACTAACACTTCTTATCATACCTTTGACAAAAGACATCCATCTTATCCTCTATCCACATCTCCTTCTTATACATACATGCCTCCATCTTATCCCATGATCATATCCCAACCTCCATCTTTTCACAACAACACTGCTAGCTACATCCCTAATCCCAATCCACCATCTCCTTATCCTCCAACCCAAGTTCAAATCCTTAATCTTAGTCCTCCATTTCCTCCTAACCATCACCATGGTCCCCATGCTATTTCCAATCTACCATCCACTCTATCCTACTCATCTACCCCATCTTATCCCAATCTACCATCTCCAATTCCTACCTACATTAACACATATTCCATACCCCAATCTATCCCTCCTCCCCTATTAGTTAGTCATTCAAGTTTGTAGGACATTGCCACACCCACCTATGTGAACTATCTCATCGTACCATCTTCCCACCATCTGATATGCAAGTCTCCAAGGAGTTTCACAAGGAATCCATCACAAAATCAATCTCTTAAAGTTGACGAGTCATGTCATATCACTCCCCCATGTGAATCCACTAGCAACAAGGCCTTTTCCCATCCCACACCCATCATTCCTTTTCTATCTCCCATACCTATTATTTCCCTTCCAAATCTCATACTTTTTGATCCTCGTCCATCTCCTAGAACCATTGAAGTCCCCTCCTCCATTGAATTCATCCAATATTCATCCCCATCTTCTCCTCCTAACACTATCCACACCCCATCCCTTAAACCTCACACATCCACCCTTTTTCCCTCTATCCAAATCCTAGATTCTCCCCTCCTTCGATCCCCTCCCTTTTCAGAGTCCATCCACACATACCCCATCTTCCCTCTATTCCGATCACATAATCTCCCATTCTTTTATCTCCTCCATCTGAAGAATCCCTTCATACATACCCCATCACAACATCCACATCAATCCAATCATGGAAAGACCTTGTCCAAAAGCATGTTGAAGTATCCATTGACTTGAATGAAGATTGTATAATTCCATCCACTCCATATCAAGATCCTAACATCCCATTCCATTAGTTACATGATCCATCTACTCCAACTCTAGATCCATTATCCTATTTGAGTCAAGATCCAAGTATCCCATACCCTCCCCTTCATCCTCCTTTATCACCTCCAATTCCAACTATCCCACCACCGTCACTCCATCACCTTCATCCACTCACATTCATCCATGACAGTCTGCTTAAAATAGAAGAAATCAATTACATCTCCACCATTTGCCATCCATCTGATAATGGACTCACTTCTTGTTCCTTCACTGAAAAGTATCCTACCTTGACTCAAATGCTAAAAAATGGAATTATCAAGGTAAAGGCATAGGCCTAAATGAGAAAGGTACTCTAGAGCTCATTCATGTTAAAATACATCCAAAACCTTGTGGTACTAATTGTACACCTCGGGATCCTTCATCCAAAACTATTGGTACAACTAAAGAAAAGTTCAAGAGTGCTTTCAAACCCTCCATCACATCTTCCTATTGTCCCTCTAAAGAATATAATGCCATCCCCCCTCCTCCATCCTTGCAACCCAAGAAAACCTACCGTATTCCTCCTTCATCCTCTCATTCCATTTTGGGCCCCTATGTCCCAAAATCTCATCCCACATCTTATCCCATATAAAAAATCCCACCACTTACATTCCCAATTAGGATCAACAAGGGCACATACCCATGAACCCCATCCACCATCCTACCTCCACCACTCCATCAATATTTCCTCCATCTCATGCAAGTTCTCATATCTCTTCCAATGCTACTCACTATAATTTGGATGCCAAATCACCAATGCATAAAGCTACAGATCCACAATCTAATGATTTTCATGTCCACTACAAATGACATGCTCTAGAAAAATAAAATCCAATCAAAGAATGCACTACATCCCATAGGCCACAAAATTCCACCAAAGCAAAAGAAAAAACTATGTGGATCCCAAAGCAAAAAGATGACATGCATCTAAAAGAAAAATCCATTGTCGCATACGAGGTTACTAATCATCTAGGTAAGCATTCCTCTCCTCCATCTTCAAAATATATTTTGGGTCGTTATGTCCCACAACTTCCTAGCATGATTCCGACATCACATCAAAAGGTACCATCTACTTCACATTCACTCTTCCCACATCCCTCACAACATGTGTCAATGTTGATCCTGACAACATTCCCCTATCCCACTCACTTTCCATCATTTTATCTGAATACTTCCAACTATGATATCCCCTATCCCACATATCTCCCCCCACATTAATATCTCATACCTTCATTTTCCTAAGTCACTCATCCCACATATAGTTGTACCAACATATCGTGATCAACACCAAAAGTAGAAAACAAAAAAAAATGCAAAAAATAGAAAAAAGCAAAAACAACAAAAGAAGTAAAAAAAAGAAAAAGAAAGAGAAATCAATTCATCCACTAGTGAAAAAATGGCAAATAAGGGCCTTGGAAAAGTACCATGATGAAAACCTGATAAACATGCGTCATGTGTAGTTCCTTCATCCAGTTGCTCTTCACACTTGTGGGAAGTTCCTTCTGGCCACCATCCATTTACCATCCATATCCTATCTTGTCCTTTTCACTTCTTCCATCCTCCTCTGGATCTTGATGAGAAATATATAGGCTACCATATCTACATTCTTTTGGACATCTCTTGACATCCATCTCCCATCTCCCATCTTTACACACCTATCCTTTTATCCACCCATCTTTCCTTCCATCTATCCTTTTGCAGTATCTTCCTCCCTTATCCACCCTTTGTCCTATCTTTCATTCAACTCCGTCATCCTCTTGTTATCCACCTGCCATTTCCCAATCCTCCTCTCCTATCCTACATCCTAAGATTTTGTACATCTGGTCTTGTATATAATCGTTAGTATTTGTTGTATATATGTCATCATATCCCTAGTCCCTAAGCTTCCTATGTATTTTGTATGTATATATCTTGTCTGTGTTAGCCCATTCTTGAGTTTGGTCTCGCCCGTACATATCTTGCATCCTTGGTCGATCTCCTTGCAGAAAGTGATCCAGTTCCATTTTGAATTCTGTGCTACAATAAGTTCCTTTTGACAAAATCATGCTTCATCAATTTGATCTAAGTACATCTTTTGGCCAATCAGATACACACTTGACATCTCCATGGAAATGGGTCTATGTAGGATGTAATCTTCCTCACATTGACCTAAATCCAATTATCTTCATCATAGTAGGTCCATGCAGGATGTATCCTTCCTTATTTTTGACCTAAATCCAATCATCTCCATCAAAATAGGTCCTTGTAGGATGTATCCTTCCTCTTGACTGACCTAAATCCAATAAGAATTTCGTATCATTTGATCTCTCTACCAAAAGGCCTCTTGTAGTTGAATTTTTGATCTTGAAATTTGATTTTGGTTCTTGATTATCATTCCTGATTCTCTTTAGTTGTTCTCCTCCTCAAGGTTTCCATGATTGTTTATATCATGGTATGCTACGAATGGTCACACCTAGAATAAGGGAACTTGATCTTTTTGTTTTCTACTTGTGATTTAGTCAGATATGACCCTTGCATGTGTGTAATTTGTTTGGGTTCGCATGCTACACTTGGGAAATGTCATTTGCTTGTGGTCTTTTCCAACATCATTTCAACCATTTTTCTTCTTGGGAGTCATGTGAGATGCTAGGGAAACCCCCGTGTGTTTATTGTGTCAGTCCTCTACAACACCGGTGACAAGGCCTCATGTTCCTTGTAACCTAGGCATGGTATCTAGTGTTGCTATATCAAAATAAGTGCTCAAACTACATGTTGGTATTCCTTCCCAGAATACCCCTCACTCAAGCTTCAAGAAAATATACCCACCCATTAAATCCCCACTAAAGTGCACCTAATCCCTCATCCCTGATGCAAACTTGAATCCCACAATCTCCTACCATCACCTTCTTCTTCTTTTTCTTTCCCTTTCCAATTGCTCTTAGCCATCTTTTCAAGATGCCACCAGGGCTTCGCTATTTCTCCCTATTGCCCTCTCTAGGGGGGCATCATCCTGGTCAAATTCTATCCTAATAATCACTTTGGGGAAACTTTGTTTCCTACATCATATCTTTGCATCATCTATTATTTTAAATGTCTTCGAAATAGCGTTATTCTAACACTATGTCGAAGAGGGGCAAAATGTAGACACCTAAATTTGAATAAAACATTTTAATCATATTTAGTTCCCTCCTAGAACATCATTTATTAAGTAATTACCCATTAGCAAATTGATTTATGTTATCCCTATCCTTCTATTAAGTTGAATGAATAATATCTTTTCATTTAACTTAATTCATATTATCTATTTCCCCTCCACTTGTGAACTGAATATTCATCTTTATTCAATTTAATCCCTAACCTAACCTAACCACCTAACCCTGAGTTCTAACTCAATCCAACACCTTCACACATGCTAACCTTCCTCATTAGCTAATTGATCCTAATTAGCTAATCAACCACTCCACTCATTCTCTCTCCTCCCATCACATTTCCTTAATTACCCCACTTGATCCCTAACCCTAATCTTAATCACTCCCTAAGCTTGTCACATTCCTAATCCCAGGATTAGGAACTCAACCCCTTTTCCAAAGTCAAGCTTTTCAAGCCCTCTAATAAATTCCCACCCATGCCTCATTAATGTCATCCTAAATGTCTTTAAATGCTCTTACACATCCCTTTAAGGCTTCTTACACCCTTCTTGCACACTCCATCCCCAAAGTCTTCTCCCATCCCCTTGCAGATTTCCCTAAATGGTCACATTCCTCATCCTCTCACACCCTCTCTCCTTGTGACACTTTTCACAATGAGAGGCATTTGAAGAAGCACAATCCTTGTGCTCTCTCCCAAATGCATTTGAGCCACTCTTTAGGTTTGCATCCCGACCCTCCATCTCTCACCCATTTTCCTATATAAGGAGCCCTTTCCCTTCACAAATTACCCCATCTTTTAAGTAGAGTTATAATGTCAGTTTGAATCCACATCTTGAAGCTTTGAAGCTTGGATTTTTTGAGCACACATCCCAAATCAATGGACACAGCCAAAGATAAAAAGGGAGCTTGAGTGTAGTTCTAATTATTAGTTGTTGAGTGCATTATTATTGTATTCCTTTTTACACACTAATTTCACTGCTCACAACTACAATTATTAGAGAGTAACAAAATATATGACTTGATTGCTGCAATCTCAAATTGCTAATTATAGATCCATTAAGTACACAAAATATATCACCTTATTGTGATGGATAATACCTCTGTTCTAGTCGCTAGCCTTGTATGTAGTTCTTTATAAATTGAATTCTCCTTTATTTATCCTTGTGTATGAAACTCTTTGTCTGATCCATAGATATCCTTAGCAGCTACAATCATTACATTATTGATTGATTATTACATCTATATACAAAAGATTTGACCTAATTAGGTTTCACGCTTTTCTTGAAAAACTCAAAAATCAAAGGTTTACAACTTGATCTTGATCTCCTAGTTTGCATGAATACAATCAGTTAACTAATTACATCAAGAATTAATGCTTTTCTTGATCCAAAAAAAATGATTATCCAGCTAAGAAAAAAGTTGTTTTAAAGATTAAAGTGCTTTAGCTGACGTGCAGGTGAGATCCGCTTTTCTTGGTGAATTGTTGTCTCTCGGTGTAGACTGGTGCTTAGTGATGTCACTCAGTGAGTGTTGTCACTTAGTGATCACGATCGAACGACCAAAACTATCTTCTTATATACTAATGACAACTTCTATTCCTTTATGGATTATCAATCTTCCCCTTTTGCATTAGTATCAAAAACTGATATGTACAGTATATACACCAAGTGTTTTACCTTTACAATGACTCCCCCTATGTGCATGCCTCGACATGTAGATACAATATATGTATATGTTTCCCCCTTTTTTGAAAGTAATGAAAAAGATGTAGAACTTACAACTTGTCAAATATGTGTGAATGAGATTGTTGAATGACAGCCATCAACTTGTCCCATTTCTCCTTTAAGTGCTCTAGGGTCATTTTCTCCAAAGTGATTTGAGCGTGCATGTTATATATACTTTCTATTACGAACATCTCTGGGGTGGAAATTAGAGTTTTTTTTGTAGTCATGTGTGTTAATATCAATGTGAGATTTAGTAGTAACATGACATGTAGCTCGGTTACTTTATCTCTGATTTTGATTTCTGCCTTTTGTATTTCAAGTCTTAACTGTTTAGATTCAACAATCTTTTCATAATGTAGTTGGAATACATTTGGCTTGGATTTTAGACTTAGTGCACTAGCTTTTAGATTTTCATCTATCTTAGCTATATGTTCACTATGCTCAGTAGTGAAGTGCTCTATAGTGCACAACTTTTGAACTAAGGTAACTACTTCTGAAATAACAGGTTCTAATGTAGCTACTAGTTTAGAAAGTTTCACCTTATTCTTAGCCACTTCTTGGCTGATTTTCTCAGTGAGTTTTTATTGATACTTCTCTTTTGCTAGTTCCTCAATGACCTTCTTGAAGTCTACATTCTATGTTGTGATTGCCTCGGTTAGAACTACAAGTTGATCAATAATGGGTACAATTTGATCAATCTTGGAGTTAGGCACTACTTACAATAGAATCTCCTTTGTTGTTTCCAGGACTTGTGAATTTTTGTGTTCCTTTCAGAGATTGTTTTGTAGTGATTTTCTTTTGGATAGCTCCTCATGTCTTATTAGGGACTCGGGATCAAGTGTTTTTGGATCATAGTAAGGTATGTCTATGATCTCTTTGAGTGTGACGGGGGATTTATTTCCTTTCTTGTTCTTGTTCTTCTTTTAAATGTTGCTTGAAGCAGGGGAATGAGGTACTATAGTAAGAGCCTTTTGTTGCTCAGTTTCTAACATTGATTTCTTGGGAGGTGTGGTGCCTTGGCTAGGGTGCTCATTCTATACCTGTTGGTCAATTGTAGATGTATCTACTTCAAATTTTTCTTGACCTGCAGCCTTGTTTGCGTCTCCATGTTCTAGGCGGGTGCATCACTCGGTTTGTGCTCTCCACTCATATCTGTCTTCTCCCTGTGTTCATCACCTTTGTCCATTGGTATGTTTTTCTCAAGCTCCAGTGGTGTCTGCTATGATTCAATCATTATATTGATTAATTGCATCAAGTAAGGCATATTACCTAGTACAAGTTCCTGTGCAACATCAGTAGTTTCTTGTTCATTTGTTGGCTTGGTGGTAGTAGTGACATCTTCATCAGCCTTGGCATCATCATCAGAATCACCATGAGTGATATCTTGTATAGTTATGATTGGTGTTTCCCCTAATGATTTTAGTATATTAGGAATATCATCCATGACCTTACTTGCTTCTGTGGTTAAGTCAATAGGATTGACATCCTCAGTGTCATTGATGAATATGTGCTCAGGGATTAGTGTGGCCTCCTTCTCGTCAGTATGAGCAATTTTGGTTAGAGCTAGTACCTATTCGGGTGGATTAAAGATTTGAGTCCAAAGCTTATTACTCTCTATGTCAATATATTCTAACTTGTTTTGCAATACTTTGTATCTTATGGATTTTGCCAAAAATTTCTTGGCATGCTTTTTGATTGTTGAGTCAATTTCTGCAACTGTGCAATTCAGCATGAATATAACTAGGGATCTCTCTCTTAACTGTTTCTCCATGTGCAATGCATATGTCCATCTAGCTGATATCTTTTCATGTAGATCTTTTGGAATAGTATTGCCAACTTGTATAGGTACATATTTGTAAGAAACCATCATCTTAATGATGGCCTCTTCTATTTTGTTCTGATTCTCAGTAGACAAAGTTCCCCATTTTCTAATCTTATGGACTGCCTATGTTGATGATTGACTCTACAACTTCATCAATTTTCTATAGTATATTTTCCTTTTCTGCTCAGATTATCTTTTGTTCTCTTTAATCTTCTTTAGTATCATCCTTGTCTTCTCTCCCTCTTACATATTTGTTTCATTTTCTTGGTGATGGTTTCTTGGTTGAGGCTTTAAAATTTCTTTTTTGATATGTTCTTACAGTGCCTTTCTTTAAGGGTGGTAAGTATTCCTTTGTTATTTGTCTCCTTGTTCTAGATGCAGTCATTAATTCAGTAAACTTTTTTCCTTGGCCTATAGTGGCTCTGCATATGATTTTGTAGACTCTGAATCACTTAACTCTTTACTTTCACCGACGGGTGTTTGTTCCTTGGTGATGTCTACTGATTGTTCCACCTCATCATCAGTTACTAAAAATTTCTTCTAAACTGAACTCACCATTCGTGTTTTCTTCCTTCCTATTTTCTATACTTCTAAACCAATCCTAATTCTTGACTTGGCTTCCTCATATGCCCCAAATCTTCTTAAAGATTTGTCAACTGGTTCGTTCAGCAGGGCTTCAATAGCTCTTGTAGCTAGATCTATGTCAATTTCATAGTCTAATGGTGGTAACCATGTTGTTCTTGGGTTTGTAGTTTTGATGAGTGTTGTGTCGATGTAAACTACAAAAAATATCTCATCCTTGTATTGTTCAACTAACTGGGCAGGGATTCTCATCCTCTTCTACATCCTATTCTTGAATGATGTAAAGTAGGCATCCAATAGAGGTATGAAATTATCTCCTAGTGATTTAATGTAATCACTAATCCGTGTTGTGATAGGTCGGTTGGTGTCCCAAGTGACATTACCAATGAAAGGAAAGAAATTTTGTAAGTAAAATAATGTGCACATCAGTAGGGAACCAAACTTACATGTATTAGATCAGGCTGATCTAATTGTTCTCATGTTCTCTTCAATTTGTTTCAGTAGCAGCTTGACTAGATCAAGTTGCAGTCCCTTCTTCACTATTTTGTATGCAGTGTCGACTGCTTCGCAAGAAACATTGTTCAATCTGCTGGCTTGAAATATTTTATATCCAATCACATACACACCAAATTTCATTTCAGGGTCAGTGATTGAATTGACTTTCAGACCTTTGTCATCCACTTGGCTCTATTTAACTCTTTAATCTCAGTGTGTCCAGGGTGTCTTAGTGATTTTTCTTTCTCGGTTATAGGGTATCTAGTCACTATGTGAATCACATCCTTTGTGATTGTCTTGGGTTCATCTAACCACATCTTTTTGTTATGCACTCGGCTGAGCACAATGAGAATCCATTCCATTTTGAAAGCTTTTGGGAATAGTAGGGCATTGGTTAACCCTTTCACTTCAATGTGCTTGTACTCATTTCTTAGGTTACTGTCCTTGCATAGCTTCTGATAAGCTTCTTCAAGCTCAAAGTCTCCAATCTCTGCAACTTTGTAGTGAATGTATGCATAGATGTCTTCAACAAATAAAACCCTAGGTGGGATACTTAAAAATGCTCCTTTGTCATTGGGTTGAGCAGTAACCTCAAGGCATAACTTGTAGTTAGGTTCTTCACAGGTTGAGTTCTTTATTAAAACAACCTTTTTATCATTTTCCATCTTGATCTTCAAGGTTTGTGAAGTGGTTTCCATTGTTCGTTAATTTAGGGCTTCTTCACAAATAACCTTTTAACTCGATGAGTCTAGATACTCACTAGATGTTTATTGTGAATGCTTGAAATTTATTGGAGTAACTTTGAAAGTGCTATGAATCTCTCTAGAATGTAGTCGCTCTGAATCACTCTTCTTTGCTTTGCAATTTTGTTTTTAACGTTGGGTGAACGAATGAGTTCATGTTGCCCTTTTTATAGAAAAATACCCTAATTGATGTATTGAATTCTTCACCTACCACTCAGTCGATGAAATAGAGATGCTCAATCAACACACCAAAGTCTTTAGCTCAGTGAGTATACAATGCTCGGTACATAGTGTCAACTCGGTTGTCTTTCACATATTCACCGACGTGCAGTTTATGCTTGGTTCATATTGACCGACCAAAATAGATTCATAAAACATAACATGCAATACCATAGTGCATCTTCATTCATGCTAATTTAACATATTATCAATGAATATAGGAACTAATGTAAAATATAGCTTTGTAGAGTGTAGTTCCATACTTACTTGTATTGCTTAGGTGGGGGTGGTGGAATCACCTTATCTATTGGATGAGGTGTCACCAACTGTAGTGCTTGGTCCAACATTATCATTGTTTGAAGCTCTCCTCCATATTTTATTTCTCATCCTCATGATGTCTTCTATAGTATTTCCATTTGCAAAAGTGCTTGACTCTATCACCCGATCTCTGTAGTCCTTACTTAAGTGACCAACCTTATGATAGTGTAAGCATGCTATTCCAGGGTTAGTCCAGTTTCTAGATCTTTGAACCCATTTCCTCATACAGTTAGCAACTATATTCAGATTGAGCTGACATTCATTACGGTCGTTCATTCAATTGAAATGATCTCCACTTCAAAACCATACATGATAATTTCACCTTATATGACTCCATTTTTACAGAATAAGGAAAGTAATCAATTCAATTGACAAGAAAAAAGATTTTCCTTATGATTATGATTTAACAAGAACTAGTGTGTTTCCAATGAATCTCTAGCTATCCTTCTTGCAAAGATTTTATCTTCTAAATAACCAAGTATTTTAACTTAGCACAACATAACCTCTAACAATTTACTTTTTCCTTAATGCACTGTATTTTACGGGAATTATTCACTTCAACACTCTTCGATGGTTCTAGCGGTATTCAAAGTACAAACGAGATGGATGTTTGTTGCCTCAACCATTCTAACTATCCCTTCATAAAAAGGTCATATATTATTACAAAGCATTTGTGTTGTCAATTTTAACATATAGTGTCCATATCTACCACATGCTGTGCAATTTACCTAAGTGTTGTGATCCCAAACATATGTATTACCGACTCTTCTCGGTTGATATGCATTTTCTTGTTCTTTAGGTTTCTAGAATTGCTTTATCTTTTTCTTGCATTTATGAAATGTGTGGTCATGTATGTTGCAAGTAGGAAAATGTTTTTCCATGTAAGATTTCTTCTTTGGTTTGTTCAGCTTAGATCTACATTCATGTGCTTTGTGTCCATTCTGGTTACAATTATAACAATTACCTATGAATGTAGAAGTAGTTTTAGGAATACCTTTTTCTTTGATCTTGCAAACATTTGATGTGTGGCTTGGTTTTCCATAATGATTACATGAATTCTTCTTTGGTCTTGGATTTGTGTAGACATTTCTTTGATCATCTCACTTTGATGATTCTCCATGCTTGGTATACCCTAAACAAGTATTATCTCCGAGTCTTATTTGTCCATTTAGAAATTCATCCATTCTTTTTGTACTATCTTTATCTTTCTTGATCATATCATTAGGTTGTTGTTGAATCTTCACTTCATGCTTCAGTTTCTCATTTTCTTCTTTTAGTTCACCAATAACTTCCAATTTTCTAGCAAGTTCCATGTTCACTCGGTTGGCCTCATGACTCATAATAACTATTTGATTGGTGATCTCAAGGTGATGTTCAGTAAGTCTCTGTATCTCAGATTATTTCTCTTGCAACTTTTTAGTATTCTTTCTCTTATCATCAATAGCCAAAGCTTTTTTGTTCAGCTTGTCTTGCATTATTCATAACATCATTCATTCTTACCATTTGTGTCTCTTGACCGATCTGCAGTACTTTCACTTGTTCAGTCAGATGTTGATTTATTTCATTTAGATCTGTAATGGTTCCTTCAGATGTGTCAGATATACTACCAGATTGAGATCTAGATAAATCAAATAGGTCAGGTATCTCTTCTTCATGATAGTCAGTTTCATTGTAGCGAGATGCCATGAATTTTATTTCAGCCAATAACTCTTTCCATTTGTTTCTTGCCTCTTTGTATTGCTCAAATAAAATCTATTAGATTTGATAACCATCAAATCAACCCAAGAAACCTGCATGCATGACTATCACATAAACAGAAGCAAAAGATAGAAGAGAGAAGGCAGCTATGGCGGCCAAAAAGCCAGAGACATCAAATTCATGTTGA
>MU223087.1:408017-440719 GCA_018584345.1 Thuja plicata
TAGAGAGAGAGAGAGAGAGAGAGAGAGAGAGAGAGAGAGAGAGAGAGAGAGAGAGAGCAAGTTATTTGCAAGTAAGAACTCAAGTAATAATTGTATTAAATATTAGAATACTCATAATTGTTATAATGATAAATATTTAATATTTTGCATTATTATGTAAATAATCACGTGGAAATTAATTAATGATTAGAAGCCCTTGATACTCATCATGTGGAAATTAAAATATTTACATCAGTATACAGTTGGTGTCATGATAAACTGCTAAGCTAACACTAGGATCTATGTTTGCATTATTAATCATTACTCTTATGTTACCCGAATAAGAGTGAAAGTAACGACATGGACTTGGAAATTTCTCATTAATTATGAGATTGTTGATTAAAATGCAAAAGTAAGAGGCCCTGCATGGGCTGTGCCACATCCTCCACATGTTTTACCATATCCAAATGAACAAACCACTAGTGAGCAAAAGGATAATAATGCAACTCATCCAGATAATGGTCATTCTTTCTTAGCAATTTATCATGACACCAAATGTATGCTGATGTAAATATTTTATATTGTATTCATAGAACTACCGAATAGGAGAGGAATATAAGCTTTTACTGGCGGGTGCTTCAGTTCAAGGGCTTCTAATCATTGCAAAAGGCTCTATGCAGGAAGTTTGATTGAGTGAGTGATTTGACAGATGAAGATCTGATTCAAATTGCTCTTAGAACCCACCATGCCAACTCCTTTGTCTGTCAAGAAGCTAAGGACGGAGGAATGTTGCAAAAAACCAGGGGAAGGAGTATTTGCTCTAGTGATTGGTTTATAAGGTTTTTAATACATCTATTGTGTAACTATTCTATATAAAGAAAGCTATGTGTAAGAGCAAGCACATATCAAAACTCTCTCTCTCTCTCTAATACATCTATTGTGTAACTATTCTATATAAATAAAGCTATGTGTAAGAGCAAGCACATATCAAAACTCTCTCTCTCTCTCTCTCTCTAAACACATACCACATATCCTAAGACCTCAAATGATGCAAAAGTAAGAGGCCCTGCATGGGCTGTACTACATCCTCAACAATTTTTGATTATGCATATGTAATCGTTCCTTGTCATGTGCTCAGGGTAGCATTTCTCATTAAGCTACTAAACAGGTGGAAAGCTAATTAAGTTCAAAAGTTTTAAAAAGATTGTGAATCTTCTTGCCAAACACAAAATTATATTTATAGAAGAGGCAACTCAATCACATTTTTGACAAGAGGCTATCATTTCTATACTTCTATAGGGACTACACTTGACTCCACAAAGAAGGAAAAATTAATCTGACAAACTGAAAAAATAAAACAATTTGACGTTGTCTAAAATAGCACTTTGTGTTTCCTTCCATGTCTCTTCATCTCATGGGCTCTATACATTATGCACTAGCTAAGTTTGGGGAGAGTTTGGGCTATTTGAATGGTAGTTACAAATCATTCTGTGTAATGCGCCCTTAATATTCACATAATTTTAGAGGAAATCTTGAATTTCAATGCTACACATTTTAGGCATAATTGTTGCTTACAGACACATATGTTTACAACTTTGGCATATTTCTGTTGGAGGTTGCTTGCGGAAGGAGACCTGTGGAACCCTCTCTCCAGCCTGAAGAAATAGTTATGGTGGACTGGGTGAGGAAGTTGTATGCTGCAGGAACTCTGATGGATGCAGTAGACCCGAATCTGGGTGGGCAATATGTTGAAGGTGAGATGGAGAAAGTGCTCAAATTGGGGCTGCTCTTTTCTAATACATAACCAGAAGGCAGGGTTGACATGGGACAAGCTCTGCAAATACTTGAAGAAGAAGAAGCAGAATCTCCAATACCAGTTTTGAGGTTGCATTTTATTCGGAGATGAGTACAGCCAGCAGTATTTTGGAGTCTTCTCCATATTAAGTGACTGTGGAACACAATGTCTTAAAAACATTGGAAGCACACTAAACAGCAGTATCACAAAAGCTTACCTCAACACGGATGCCCTCCAACCGTCGCTCACAGCCGACAGAGATGCAAAGTTCCTTCAAAATGAAACCGTATGCCCGTTAATGGAGTCGCTCTCAGCCGACAGAGATGCATAAATGAAACCCTATGCCCGATAAAATGTTAATGCCTTTCATTTCTATTTCCTCACGCAGACCTGACAAGAAATATAATTTGGTTAAAAAAAAATAGAATTGGAATTCGAAATTCCAATTTCACCTATTTAGGTGGAAGATGATATTCCCATTTTGTCTCCAAAATGGGAATTTTGTAATTCTAATTCTATTTTTCTTCATGGACCCAAACATGAAATTTGGCATTATCCAGAATTAGATAATGCCAATTCCGGGCATATTCTAGGAAACAAACGGGCCCTAAAGTTAGCAGAAAATCCTCATTTCTGACACACACTTTCCCTAAATTCTTTCCCCAAAAAATCAAAGTTCACATCTCCCATTAAACATAACCTACCTAATTATGCAAATTTGAAGAAGTAGATGTTCTGCATCAATTGAGTCTTGCAAAAATGAACCAAGCAGAAACTTAGTGAGAGGGATTGCATATGCTTCAAATTTGCTAGAAAATAATTTCTCTTCCAAAGGAGTTGAAGGAACGGATTTATTATCTACTACTCTCCGAGTATGATGCTTTACCACTATACTTTTTCCAAACAGTTGGATAGTAGATGTCTAGGAGTCTTGTTAGGTGCTTGGGTCAGGAAGAGAGAATATAATAGTAGATCAAACTAATCAGTGCTATATTTCTGTAATTAATGCGGCTTTAAAAATATAATCTGATTCATGAACATCTATGATAAGGGCTGAAACTGTAATTAAACAGATTTCAAAAATGTTTATTTCTATCACACGACAAATGCTTTACCACCAGAAACCCTCACCAGTCAAAGTAAGCTCCAACCTATTTTGTTTAAACTTAATACAATTATTAATATTGGAGAAAGAATTCGAATTTGCAATTTTCTTGTCTCCAGTTCAGTCTAATTTTCATCGCATCCACTTCTACGTATGCTTTTGAAGAAGTTGCATCGTCTGCACTCTGCATCTATTTCTGCTACATCGTAAAAACTACATATTAAAAAATATTCTATAAGTTTAAAACTTTTCTTATGATAATCAATTTACACTTTTATAATAAATATTATAAATAGTATATATTGATATTATAAATTATAATATTATAAGATATTTTTATGGTTTACAAATATTTAAATAATTATTTATTTACTTTTATAAAAATATAACATATCAATTTATATAAATTAATAAATTATAAATCTAATAAGGAAGTGTACTATAGCTATTATAGCTAACTTCACACATTTATAAATGTACTATAGCTATTATAGCTAACTTCACACATCTATAAATTGTAAATAACGACGATTTTTTGTTGTTGTCTTTGTATGCCATTTATTTTTGGGTAATAACAATGCCTCAAAATTGTCAATATTTAGTACAAATGTTCTATTAGTTGTTCAAAATTTGCCAATACTTAAACACACATCCTTTAAAAATGTCTCAAATGTTTAAAAATATTAATTAATAGAATACAAATAGAAGGCTATTGATATATGATATAATTATTAATAATTTTTTAATTATACTTTTCTGATTTCTTCAAAACTAATAATTAGAGAGTTAATGTAGTACAGTTGTGATATTGCTGTCAGGATTCAAATATCTCCTACTTGTGATATTGCTGTCAGGATTCAAATATCTCCTACTTATACAGGTAAGTGTTACAATTTGAAAAATTGTCATATAAGTAGTCCATCAAATAGTATTTTGAGTTAAAATTAGAGAGTTTGCCTCAAATTACCACAAAGTTAAATTCTAATAGCAATATCACAATTTGACTTGATGTGAAAAAATATCTGCTATTAAAATTTGAAAAATGGTCATTTAGGTAGCCCATCAACTTCCATGGCTAATTTGGTGTGACTTTTTAAATTAGGTATCATAATCGAGCTTGACTACAAGTTTGGCGGGGTCCGCCATCATCATGATGATGCTTCTGCGTTTCGCTCACGCGGTTTCCTGGCAAATCCACATTCACTCGTTACAAAAGGCTTTGCTCACTTCGGTCCTTCCAAGCGGTTTCCTGACAAATCCACATTCACTTGTTTTTAGACGTTCCCCACTCTATTTAATCCCCTCTCTGTTATCAACTTTACCTGCATCCCTTCACCTTCCAACTTACGTTCTGCTTTCCTTGGATTTCTTTCTTTCTTTCGTTGTCTTCATTTCAATCCAACCATGGCATCCACTTCTGCGCATGCTTTTGAAGAAGTTGCGCCCTCTGCGTCTTCTTCTGCCACATCCACCAAGCTGCCCTACGATATCTTTATTAACCATCGTGGACCTGATGTCAAACTCACTCTCGCAGCCGCTATTTATAACACCCTCACTGTCATGGGTTTGAGGGTTTTTCTGGATTCTGAGGAGCTTGAATTGGGGGATTTCTTGCCCAGAAATATAGAGGAAGCTATGCGCACTGCTTCACTCCATTTAGCTATATTTTCTCAGAATTATGCACAATCTCCATGGTGTTTGGCAGAGCTTGCATTTATGCTCAAAACGGGTGTCCAAATTGTTCCAGTTTTTTACCATGTTCAGCCTGATGATGTCCGATATGCAAAAGGAGTCTATGCTGAAGCATTTGATCGGCACAAAAAGAAGGGTAGATACAGCACACAAAAGCTTCAGGAGTGGAAGAATGCGCTGAACAGTGTATCCTACAATGTCGGCCACATTGTTAATAACAAAGAGTGAGTACTAAATAATGTGTCACCACTTATCATTTTCTTAAAAGTCATCTTATGCATCTGGTGATTTTTTTATTTCTTATTTTTCCTTATGCATATCATATTAAGAGATGTTTGTTCCGTTTCGTTTCCTGTTGTTGTATATGTTTAGTGATGAGGGAAGGCTGCTCAAGAATATTGTCAATTGTGTTTTGAAAGTGGTTAAAAATGTGTCATTTGTGGTTGCCAAACATCCAGTTGGGCTAAATGAAGTTGTCCTAGACTTTGAGACAAGACTCCAATCTCTACAAAGTCATTCAGTTCAAATTGTTGGAATTTGGGGTATGGGTGGTTCGGGTAAAACCACTCTTGCTAAACAATTATACAACAATAAATGTAAAACTATGGAAAAGTCTAGTTTCTTATTTGGTGTAAGAGATGCTGCCTCAAAAAGTGCACTGCGGACAAAACAGAAAAAGTTTTTAGAAGACCTTGGTCTCCATGGTGTATCAATTGACAATATAGAAGAAGGGAAGGGAATTCTTGCGAGCCGTCTAAGATCTATTAGGGTGCTCATTGTTCTTGATGATGTGGACACTGTAGACCAATTGGATGCACTAGTGCCTGAGAAAGATAGTCTTGGACAGGGTAGCTTGAATATAGTCACTACACGAGAACGTGATGTCCTTGAAAATTGGGGCATCTCGTTTATTTATAAAATGAAAGCACTTGATTCACCTCATGCCAAGCAGTTGTTTTGTTGGCATGCATTCTTGCAGCCTTCCCCAGTCCCAGAGTTTGAATATTTGGTTGAAAATTTCCTAATTTTTTGTAAGGGATTACCATTGTCTTTAAAGGTTCTTGGAGCACAGTTATATGGTAAATCTAGGATAGACTACTGGAAATCTCAATTGCATAAAATATCTAGAATACTAGATAAAAACATTAAGGAGCAGCTTAAAGTAAGTTATGATGCTTTAGATGACGAAGAGAAGCAGACATTTTTAGATTGTGCTTGTTTCTTCATTGGAGAGAAGAAATTTTCAGCCATTGCAGTTTGGGACGGATCGGGGTGGAGTGGTCTATACAATTGGGAAAGGCTTCTAAATAAGTGTCTAATTGAACTTGATGATTATGACTGCATAAGAATGCATGATCACTTAAGAGATTTAGGAAGAGAAATTGCAAATCAAAAGCCACCCTACCGTCTCTGGTCACCCCAACAGATTGTTGATGTTGATAATGAAACACAGGTAAGGATAATATTTCCTTTACTTTTTCCTCTCTAAACAACGATCTCGCAAATTTCTTTATCTACTTGTAATTGTTTCTCTTGTCTCTATAGAGTTCAATTTTTCCATAGTTTTTGACTTTATCATTTTTTTTTCTATTTAAAAGAGAATTTGCATTCGAGGAATAATGGGCACAACAGCTGGATGCACAAACGAGGTTGAGTTTTTTCAATGTTCTGAAGGGGGGGAGTTTATACTTAATACAAGTAGAGAACGTTGTAGCCTCACACCCAACTTGCTTGGGTTAGAAATTTTTCGAGTCAGAGGAAATGATTATAATCAAGTAATTGGTGATAGATCAAGAAACTTGGTTTTACTTTGCTGGTTTAACCATGGGCAGAGAAATCTTCATTCATTGAATTTTTTGAAAAAATTGAGAGTTTTAAAACTCTACGAAGAAAGGGATCATGTAAAGCACTTAGAAGAACTATGGGAGACTAACAGTGATGTAAGTATCTTCATTTAATATGCTCTTTTATAACTTTAATTCTATATTTTTTTATTAGTATTCATTTTCAGTCAGTCTGATCGTAAATTTGTTGCAGGGTCCTGTGCAATTAAGAGAACTGGTTATTCATGGGTGTTCAAAATTCCAAGGATTTCCAAAGTCAATAGGATGTCTCAAGTATTTTAAAAACATAGTTTTGCGGTCGTCTCCAAAAATGACCGGCAGCCTACCGGAAAGCTATTTCGCTGGGGAAATGATGAAGAGCCTACCAGAAAGCTTTTGCCTTCTTCAGTCACTTGAGCACCTGGAGTTAACTGGGTGGTCAGAGCTATTATCACTGCCGAGCAGTTTTAGCAATTTAAAAAACCTGAGGCATCTAGATCTGTCATATTGCAAGAAATTGAGTGTGTTGCCAGACTCTTTTAAGAAGCTAACACTCATCCAACACCTCTGTTAGGAACAGTGTCATGAACTCACCTTGGAGTCAGACTTCCTTGAAAACATGACAAAGGTTGAGTATTTGAATCTTGAAGGGTGCAGGGAATTGAAAGAGTTTCCTTTTCACATAACCAATCAGGTCTCCTTGAGAGAGCTCAATTTGTGGGGTAGCAGCATAAGGGAGATACCAATGAACATCAGTGAACTCAGCAAGTTGCAGAAGTTTTATGTGTGGAGTAAAGAGTTGACAAACCTGCCGACAACTCTTGGGGACTTGTTCTCCTTGACTGCTCTTAAAATTGGTGGTTGTTCCAAGCTGGAATGTTTACCGGACTCTCTGGGGCATCTAAACCTCTTAGAGACTTTAGACATAAGGCGTTTGGGACTGAAATCATTACCAAAATCACTTGGGCAATTGAATAATTTGCAAGAACTTCATATAGGTGGGTGCCCAATCAGCGATACGGATCTCAATTCTTTGCTGTGGGAGTTGGATCTTAATACCGGAATCCCGCCTTCGTTGTGCAACCTTAAGAAGATAATTCTAGGGCAAACTCAAGTGTCCAAGATTTCCATATCTGAAGACTGTTGTCCGGGCCTTGAATATCTCTTTCTTTCACATAATGAGCACCTAAGGGAGATACAAGTCCTTCCAACTACAATGGTGAGGAACATCGGCGGTACTGCACAACATTCAACATTCGGCGGTCGAGTGAACATTCAACATCTGTGGATATTAAAGTGCCCCAAGTTGGATGAGCTTCCCAATTTTGCACAATTAGCTTCTCTCCGGGAGTTTACACTCATTGGTTGCGAGGGAGTTAAAAAAATACAAGGTTTGGAACATTGCAGAGCATTGGCAACGCTGGAAGTAGAGACGAGTTGGGAGGAGGCGGGCATAGAAAGTTTGGAGGGCGTGGAAAGATTGAGGGGGCTGCATCTGACGGCAATCAAGAGATCAGCTATTGAATGTTGCATTCGAAGCATGCAGGTAATAATAATTGATAGAATTCCGATTAATTTTCAGTTGCTACGGTATTGGCAGAATTGTTGATTTGCAAATGATATGCAGAAATGGCCACGAGATCTGATGGTGTGCACGCGGGCAGTTCCAGAGAGTTGGTCACTTATGGACTCCTTCGCCTTTACCGATCTGTCAGTCATTGATTCATTCTCCAACCACCCACTCAGCTTATCTCCATCCTTAAAATTGTCCTCCGATGCCCAGGCCATCATGCTATGCTTTGTCCTAAATTGTAATTCTCCGGAAAACAATATTGTGATACAGCCTGATAATGATATATATAATTATCTTTTGCGGGATGTGGGGAAGGGTAAATGGGTAACGATTTCTGTGGTCACAGGAGGTTATAGGTTTCACATGGCAAACAAGCTCCAAATCAAGCGCCCTCCCTATACCAAAAAGAAAGTAGAAGTGGAGAGAGGAATGGTTGTGGTGGGAGAGGAGGAGAGAGAGTTGTAGAGGCTTTCTATAGCTTATGGAAACTTCTTTCAAATTAGTACGTATGAATTAAAATTTAATATTGTAATATTTTATTATTTATCAGATTTATTTTATTGTGGAATAGTGTAAAGATAATGTAAAGATTTTTTTATATTTGTAAAGATTTTTAAAATTGTAAAGGTAGTGCATTATTTTTTGTATTTTTTATTTTATTAAAAATTATTTTCTCAAAGAAATTTCAACATCACATTATTGTATACTAGAGACAATAGTTGGATATGCCTCCATACTTCGTATGGAGGTGGTACATATCTTGTTCAGTGTGGGAAAGTGGTAAATATACCACGAAATTAATTATTATTATTATTATCATTTTTTTACAAACTTGGTTCAAAGAGCACCAGTAGGAAAGAACCAGGCAAAGAAAACTTCCATTTTTGCTCCAAAACATAAAAAACAGGTCATATAGATTACAAAAAAATTCAAAGTTAAAACCAACCTAACTATTACCCCACAATGTTACTGAAAAATATCCCCCTATCTTGTCCCAAGACCCAACAATCCCAAATAAACCAGAGGAAGGCCTTCCACAAACTCTCCAGGTAGTTGTACTCAGTCAGAAGCAGAGAAGTCGCCTCCATATCCTCACATCAGAAAGAAAGGGGGGATAAGAAGAAGGGGACCCAAGGGATGCATATGTCACTATTGAAGAAAGTTGTCCCTCATCCACTTACTGAACGTAAATAGTTGATCCTCCATGCAAGAATCTAAAGGGGATTGCACACCCAAAGCGGCACACCTGCACAAAGAGAAACACTACCTTTGGCTAAAATCCATATTAGTACCAGTGATATAGAAAAAATGAAATCCATGAAGTAGGAATATAATCTAAAACACACAAGAACATTTAAGAATATTATAAATCAACATGGTAAATTAGTTTCAAATGGCAGTATCAAGATTATTTAATTATAAGTTAAATTTTATAAATAAAAATAATAAAAATATTTTATATTTTATATTAAATTAAAATAAATTTTATTTTAGTATTATAATATAAATTTTATAATTTTAAGAAAAATATATAATTATATTTTGAACCTCTCAAAAAATATAAATTGATTTAATAATAATTTGATGATAAAGATGAAGGTAAAATTTAATTATAATATCTTACAATGAATCTTCTTTTTATTTAGTGGTTACTTTGTTGTATTTTGGTTATATACTTGAAGTTTCATATGTCAAAAAAACTAATATCTTGAAACCTAAATTTTTATCTCATTTTTTATTGACCTATTTTCGTCGTGTATTGAAACACTGGGTCCAACACTTTCAAAATTGAGAGAGAGAGAGAGAGAGAGAGAGAGAGAGAGAGAGAGAGAGAGAGAGAGAGAGAGAGAGAGCNAAAAGAGAGAGAGAGAGAGAGAGAGAGAGAGAGAGAGAGAGAGAGAGAGAGAGAGAGAGAGAGAGAGAGCCATTAGCCTAGTAAGGTATTGACTTATTATAGATCATGCAAAGATAAAGTGTTTCTACAAAAGATGGCATTGATAGTCTAGCAAGTTGCATTATGCTAGTCAACCCATCAAAACCAAAGTGCATCAGTCCTTAAGGAAAGCATTGTCTCCATTAAGGGATCCAAAAAATGATATCAATCCTTTAAAGGAAAGCATTATCTCCAAAGGGATCTAGAAAAGGAGGATTAGTCTAAAAATCCACTGAATAATGCACAAGGGCATGATAATGTAATGTAAAGATGAACATAAGGAAAGCATTGTCTCCTCATCCATCTGCATAAGGTATTGCATTGAATCGTTGTGTATGTCTACAAACATGAAATAAGGAGCATATTTTATGCCCCCATGTTAAAGTGATTGCAAACACCTTAATGATATCAATGGCTTTGATGGAGTATACATGCACCCACAAGAGAAATTTTCACTATGAGATGCCCCCAAGGAAGGATAAACCAAGGGAAATGAAATACATGACAAAATGACACAAGTAGAGTAGGAAGTCCAGTGCCCAAGGCACTCCTAGCTATCCAAACCAACTTGCAGAAAAACTCGGAAGAAACAACACAGAAAGGGCGAGAAGAAACAACAAAACTTTATATTATTTCATCAAACATCATACATGTCGGGCTATAAGGCCTTCCTAGTTTCATCCATATACATTTAGATCTTTGACACAATGATCTTCATACATGTGAGGTCACATAACTACAATCGAAATCTGCTAACTTCTAATCTTCTATTCCAAATTGATGCCCTAATCTAATAACAAAAAACCAAATATATACAAGAGTCTACCAAAGAGGTCGACACTCAGATCCTAAAGATCCAACATGGGAAACTGCAAAGACCTAGATTTAGGTCCACACACATCCCAATGAGAGATCTTAACACTAATTATGCTACAAAAATTAAATGCAGAAGTCGGCCAGAAGATCCAACATCAAAATACACAACTCGGTAAGAAAGCCAACCAAGCACAGAGACCAGTCGGTGAAAACCCACCGAGTAGTCAAAATGACCACCGAGACCCATCGGTAAAGCACAACAGAAACAAGTAACCAAGCCTGAGTGGAGAAAAAACAAGTCTTCAACCGAGTGAACAAAAGAAGTTACCAATAACTTTACCGAGTAGTCTCCAACAAGCTACCAAACCAAAACAAACATATTTTTGGTTGATACAGGATTGCCAAGAACCCAAGATGCTCCCGCATCAGACACTAGGGTTACAAGAAATGATTCTCTAAATCATGAGTCAGGTACAACTTGAATTGGATCCAACTCAGTTTGAGAAATCCAAGATGAGTCCTCAATCAACCTGTTCTTCCATTTTACTAGATATTCCATGTAAACCCTTCCTCTTGTACTTCTGCCAACTCTCTATTTAAAAATATCCTCAAATTCCTCTATCCATTTCTTAGGATAATCCCTCGGTACTATCACTTCTTCATCAGGTTCATGATACTCATACAAATCTGAAATATTGAATATAGGTGATATATCCATGTCATCAGGTAATTCTACTTCATAAGCATTTCCACTATCAAATCTTCTCAGTATTTTACAGGGACCAAATTTCTTCATTTTCAATTTACCATATGCTCCAATAAGAAATCTTCCTTTCTTCAAATGAACCATAACTGCATCACCAACTTCAAAAGTTTTATGTCTCCTTGATCTATCTGCACTATCCTTGTATTTCTGATTACTTTGCTCCAACTTATGCTTCACTTCCTCATTCGATTTCTTCATAAACTCAAAAAATCTTTCTCCTTCATCACTCCTCTTCTCTTCTCCAACAATATCTCTCAAGTCTGATATACCTCTCAGTTGTGTGCCATTAACAATATCAAAAGGTGTCTTTCTAGTAATTCCATTTACTGAATTATTATATGCAAACTTTGCTTGTGCCAATATCAAATCCCAATTACTCGGTGTGTCTCCAACTAAGCATCTTAACAAGTTACCCAAACTTTGGTTTACAACCTCTATTTGTCCATCTGTCTGTGGATGAAATAAAGAAATATAATTCAACTCGGTGTCCAACTTCTTCCAAAGTATTTTCCAAAAATAGCTAACAAACTTAATATCTCAGTCAGAGATGATACTCCTCGGTAATCCATGCAATCTGAAAATATCCTTAAAGGAAAGATCTTCTATATGTACTACATCTGATATTTTTATACATGGTATGAAATGTGTGATTAGAGAATCTATCCACAACAAAAAATATGGAATCATTACCTCTTGATGTCCTCGGTAAGACAAGAATAAAATCCATGCTGATACCACTCCAAGGTTTCTCAGGAACAGAAATTGGTGTATAAAATCCAGTATTCTGACTTACTCCTTTTGTAACTTGACAAACTCCACAAATTTTCACAAATTTATGAACATCCTTATACAAATAAGGCCAAAAAATACCTTTCCTTGAGTAAATTCAATGTCTTATCAATACCAAAATGTCCAGCCAAACCACTACTATATTTTTCCTTTATCAAATTAGTTCTTGTTGATCCTCTCAGTATGCACAACTGAATACCTTTGAACAATATATATTCTTGAATGAAATAGTCTTCATACTTACTCGGTTGATTTGGAATAGGTGCTCTGCACACTCTCCACTGCTCAGAAAAATTAGGATCATTTTCATACAAATGCTTCATGTCATCAAAATCAAGAACCTCAATTCTCATTCCAGTCAACAAATATCTTCTTCTACTCAATGCATTAGCGACTCGGTTAGAAACTCCACTCTTATGCTTTATCACAAATGTGAAACTCTACAAATACTCTACCCATTTCATATGTCTCTAATTAAACTTATTCTAACTACCCAAATACTGTAAAGCCTTGTGATCAGTATACAACATAAATTCACTTGGCATCAAATAATGTCTCCATTTCTTCAGAGCTTGAACAATAGCATAGAATTCTTTATCATAGACATAATATTTCCTTTTGGCATCATTGAAATTTTCACTAAAGAAAGCAACAGGGTTACCTTCTTGAGTCAACACAACTCCTATTGCACTTCCACTTGCATCACATTCAACTTGAAATACCTTATTAAAATCAGGTAAGGCTAATACATGCAATTCAACAACCTTCTGCTTCAAAGTCTCAAAACTCTTATCAGCTCCATGTGTCCATTTAATTCTCTTTTGTCTCCTCTCATTGTCTCAGTCATAGAATTATAAATAGAACTAAATTTTTTGATAAACTTCCTGTAAAAACTTGTCAATCAATGATCTCACCTCACTAACATTCTCAGGTGTAGGCCAACTAAGTATAGCTTCAACCTTCTCAGGATCCATCTTCAAACCGTCTGCTGAAATCACAAAACCTAAATACACAAGTTCCTCTTTCATAAAGGAACACTTTTTCAAATTTATCAACAACTTTTCCTCTTTCAATCTCTGCAATACTTGTCTTATATGCATCAAATTGTCTTCTCTAGTCTTAGTCAATAGCAAAATATCATCCAGGTATACAATCACACATTTATTCAAGAATTTCTTCAAAACCTCATTAACCAACCTCATAAATGTACTTGGTGCATTAGTTAAACCAAAAGGCACAACCAACCACTCATACAAACCTTCTTTTGTCTTGAAAGCAATCTTCCATTCATCACCTTCTCTGATTCTGATATGATGATATCCACTCTTCAAATCATTTTTGGTAAAATATTTTGCTCCACTCAAAAAATCCATTATATCATCCATCCTGGGTGTAGGAAACCTATACTTAACTATGATCTTATTGATTTCTCTTGAATCAATGCACATTCACCATTCTCCATTCTTCTTAGGTGCCAATACAAGTGGTACTGCACATGGACTCAAACTTTCTCTGTTTAAACCCTTGTTCAACATCTCATGAACTTGTCGGTTGAGTTCTTCATTCTTAGTCAGTTTCAACTAGTGTGGTGCCTTGTTTGTTAAACCAACTCCATGAATTAGATCCATACAAGGACTAATATCTCTCATCGGTTGCAAACCATCAGGTACATTATCTAAAATGATCTCCTTGTACTTAGGGAGAAATTTCTCAACTTCTTAGGGAACTTTATCTTCTTTGTTCTTACTCGGTTTGTTAGGAATCAAAGCATAACATATATCATTCCTTTTCAAATCCTAAAAAAACTATCTACCTTCCACCAAACAAACTTTTGTACAGATGTACATATCTCACCAATAAATTCTTCAACGAAAGGTAACAAGATTTGCTTCTTACCATCAACCCAAATAGTATATCTATTCACACTTCCATCATGTATAGAATGTGTATCATATTACCAAGGTCTAACCAACAAAATATGACAACAATCCATTCGCATAATATCACACAACACCTTATCATAATACTTCCCAATTTTTAGATTCACAAAACATTGCTTACTCACCATTAATGTATGCTCATCCTTGATCAATGAAATTTTATAGGGCTATGGATACTCCATTCTTTCCAACTACAACTTTGTGACCATTTCCTCAGATGCTAGATTCTCCAAGCTTCCACTGTCAATAATTACTTTCCAAACTCTGTTTGCAACTCTACATCTGGTCTTGAACAAAATTTTCCTGATAGGATCTTGCTTATTATTCTCACTTAATAGTATCCTTCTGACCATTAGGTTCCCTTTCTTCCTAGGTTCACTCGGTGACTCTTCTTGCACCAAAGCATTTCTTCTACTACCGAATTTATTTCTTGCATGTGTACACTCAAAATATCTATGTCCTTCTTCACCACAATTGTAACAAGTTCCTTGGAACCCTCTTATAATATAACCACCTCGGGAGTAGTTTCTCCTTCCTCGGAATGAACTTCCACCTTTCAATTCGGTCTTGCCTTTGTCTTGATGTGTGTCTTGATTTTTTTTGTCTTAATCAGATATTCCATTGTCTCCACAAGATCTGCCTCTTCCTGTAGGGAATCTACCTCCTCTTCTTCTTTGTATTTGTTCATATATATTTTGTTCAATTTCTCCTTAGCTTTTAGGGAAAACTGATATGCCTCTTTAATACTCTCCATCTTTACCAAGTTGATCTCATCTTGTATAGAAATTCTTAATCCATTTAGATATCTTTCTATTCTTTCCACTTCATCTTCATCATGTCCAAATCTGATGTCTTATCTATAGAATTCCTTGGTGTAATCTTTTACCGAGCTATCTTTCTTCTTCAAACTTTGCATTCTTATAACTAGGTTAATCTAGTAAGCACAAGGGAGAAACTTGCCTTTCAATTTTTTTATCATCTTATCCCATACCTTGATCTTTTCTTTACCCTTCTTCTTCTGATCCAATTGCAGATGCTCCCACGACAAGGATGCATGACCTTTCAAATTTTTACTTGAAATATTTACCTTTTTCTCCTCTGATACATTCTCCTACTCAAATTATTTTTCCATCTCGGTTATCAAGTTTATCAACTCATTAGAATCTAACTTTCCACTATACTCAGGAGGATTAAACTGAGGTGTGGACTTCAAGCTTGTCAAAGCTTGCAGGAATCTCTCTTCTTCCTGATCCATCACATGTGTAGGTGCAACTTCTTCTTGCACTTCTTCAACTTCATCATCACTAACATCTTCGAGATGTCTTCCCCTGTGCTGGGCTATCTCAACAGCTTCCAATCTTGCAGCAATCTATCTTAGCATATCAGCTAGACTTGGATCTACATTTCCTCTCCCATGAACCATTTTGAAACACTCTGCAATCATAGGTTAGATCACAATCTTCTACCCCACAATAATATCAACCACTAGGGTTAGGGCTTACAAGAAGGAAACTAGATCTAACCTTCACTCTAATACCACTTGACGCAAGTAGAGTAGGAAGGCCATGGGCCAAGGCACTCCCAACTATCCAAACCAACTTGCAGAACAACTCAAAAGTAACATAGAAAGGGAGAGAAGAAAAAACAAAACTTTATATTATTTCATCAAACATCATATATATCAGGCTGTAAGGCCTTCTCATTTTCAGCCATATACATTCAAATCTTTGATAGAATAATCTTCATACATGCGAGGTCACAGACCTCCGATCCAAATCTGCTAACACCTAATCTTCTATTCCAAATTGATGCCCTAATCTAAGAACAAAAAACCAAATATATACAAGATTCTACCAAAGAGGTCGGCACTCAGATCCTAAGGATCCAACATAGGAAAAAGAAAAGACCAGGATATAGGTCCACACACATCCTAATGAGAGATTCCAACATTAATTATGCTACAAAAATCAAATGTAGAAGTCGGCCAGAAGATCCAACATAAAAATACACAACATGGTAAGAAAGCCAACCAAGCACAAAAAATAGTTGGTGAAAACCCACCGAGTAGTCAAAACAACCATCGAGACCCATCAGTAAAGCACAAAAAAACAAGTAATCAAGCCTGAGTGGAGAAAAAACAAGTCTTCAATCGAGAAAACAAAACCAGTTACTGAGGGCTTTACCGAGCAGTCTCCAACAAGCTACCGAACCAAAAAAAACATATTTGTGGTTGATACAGGATTTTCAAGAACCCAAGATGCTCATGCATCCCAAAAAGAGCATGAAAGGGATCTAAACTTTGGGGTCAATATGATGATATGATAACTCATGTATATCATAATTATATCAAAATGAAATGTCATCATTCATCAAAGGTAGCAGAAATACAAGCACAATGGAGGAAAAGTGCATGAGAGATACAAATAAGATTATTTTTGAGTTGACATTACGAAGACCAAAAATAATAGTAACTATCATTTTGCACCATCCCCAATTAGACAACACAAAGGCACATTTATGAACAAAATCACATGCACAACATAACATGTATACAAAATATAGAAGAAATAAGATGCAAATAGAAGAACATTAAAAAAAATCAATTCCTTTATCACCTAGTACCACTGGAGAAACAAGGATCATTTAAAGAAACCTTAAAAAACATAAAATAAGAAGCACATCACAGGGGAAGCATAACACTACAAAAAAATACAAAATAATCCACCATATATGAGGAGTTAATCAAGCATATCACCCGCCCCCATCTTGGTATATTCTATTTAGGGAAGGTAGGAAATAGGAAAGAGGAGAAACATTAGGCACATTAGATGGAGCCATCGCAAGTTCCAAACAAGGATCATGCTCTAAAGATGAGTTACTTTGTCACTAGAACCAAGAGAATTATTTTGCAAATCTGGTAGGTAAATTGTGATTAACATTGATAAGCTCATACATACCATCAGAATCATCAATATGAACATAATTCTCATTGGGAACATTAAAAACATCATTATCAAGATTACATTATTCATATAAATCAATTGCAATAGAATCTAAGTTACAAATAGAGTCATCATGTTTGTTTAATTTAATCTTTTTCAAATTTACTTCCTCCCTTGGGCTATGCATAGGCTAATCAAAGGGAACAAAAGCATCAATAGGTTTCTTAGGGGAGGAAAGGTTTTGGGAAGCACTTTCATGGGCTCTATCACGATGTCTATAGTGGTGTTCATGAGCATAATGATTATGTTTGGTTTTGTTTGAAATTTGGCTTGGTTTAGGATCAATCAACATAGGGTCCTTTTCTTCTCTAGAGGGAAGAATGGAAGACACCACACTTGGTTGAAAGATAGCATCTGTGAAATATTTTTTGGATATAGGAGGTGGAATGGAAACATAAATAGGAGGTATGGGAGGTGTAGGAAGATGTCTAGGTCTAGGGAAAGGATATGGAACAACCTTAGGATTGCTAAGCTCACAAATCTTTTTGATTTTGAATTTTTGATAGGATATGAAGAAATTATCTTTGCATGGTTTAATTGGTTGAGGCATGGAAGGAAAAAAGAAGTCAAGGTCAAAGTTCCCATTACTAGATAAATGCTAATAGAGACTATGATTGATTTTTATGATTTCTCCATCATGAGAAAGTTTCAAACCCTTATGGATAAGAGAGACTATAGATTTCATGGAAGTGAGTGAAATAAGGCTAAGTCTAACTTGAATAGATTGAGATTTGGGATGAAAACAAAGGTGACATCTAAGGATTTACAAGAAATTTGATGGAACCACGGGTAGGGTAAGTGAAACCATTGAAAAGTTTGATCATCACATCATATTTTTATCGAAATCCCGTTGTAGTTGTCTAGTGTAAATATGTTCTTCAATTATAACATTCACCATGCAAGTAGGATCTGTAAGGACACCACAATAAAAAATAACATTAAATTTTGCAACAATGTAAAGAGGACCATCAAGTGCTTTAATAGTCTCCATAGGATCAAATGTAATGCAAAGATCAACAACTGGTTTGGGTTTAGTTTCAGATTGATCAATAAGATTGATAATATTGTTAGCCTTGGTACACTCAACATCATAGCTCACAATGGTAGGAGACTCAACAACATGTGTTGAAGAGGAAGGTAAGGAATGAATAGACTCAATGATATTGGTTGAATGAGAAGGTAAAGGATTCGTATAAATTTGCAAGTTTTGGTTGGGAGAGGCAACAAACTTGTTTCCTTGATCATTAACACCCTCAACAGATATACCAATAGAATTAATGAGGTCTTGAATTTTTTTTTCAAATGGAAACACTTCTCAGTATCATGGACAGGTTAATGATGGTATTGGAAAAAGGCTTTGTGATCAAAGGACTTTGGCAAAGGTTTGGATGCATTAATTGGTTTTATGGGAGGACGTTTTAAAACATTAGCATATTTAAGAAACTTCAACATCACATTATGCAAAGACTCAAAAAGAGGTGTAAAATCATAAGAAGGTCTAAAAATAGATGACAAAGGAGCCACACCTTTTGATGATGGTGCCACTTGCTCATTAATTTTTTTGATGAATTATTGATCTTGATGAAGCCCTTAGGTTTTTGAAATTTTTGAAAGGACTGGGATATCACATCACTCTTATCAATCAGAGCCATTGGAGCTGTGGTGCTCTCAAACTGACTCACTTGAAGCTAATAATTATGAAGCACTACACATAATTGTGTAAAAGAAGATAATTTAGAAAGTAATATATAATCTCTAATGTTTTTTTGTAAATTATCAATGACAATGCATTGCACATAAATATCAGACACAAGATAAGAAATTTGACCATGAAAAGTTTTAAATATACCAATAAAACCAGTCACTATTTTTTAAACACCTTGTTTACAATGCATCAAATTAGTCAAAGAAATCTAAGGATGAATATTGTCTTGAAACTACTAGATGAAAGCATTAGCAATTTTTGAAAGAAATCAATGGAATAGGGAAGAAAAGAACAATGTCATTGCACTTGAAAGGTTCTAGTAAATGTTTTATCCATGACTCTATGATGATGAGAGAAGTCACTACACAATATTTGAAAGGTTAAATTACATGATTCAAGGGATCACTTTTACCATTATAAGTCTCCAAACGAGGTGTTTCCTGTTGGAAATTTGCTTCTCTGCAAATAATTGATTGTATGTTTGTCATTGATGACAACATATAATACACAACGTTGTTCTATATGCAATTATTAGTACATATGTTATGGAGCTATGCGTGTTTAATTCCATGGTGTATACATGTTCTAGATGCTATGTACATCCATGCCGAGTCAGATATGAAGTTTCAGTTGAGTTATGTTATTAAGTTATGACAGTTACAGTGACTGAAGATTATATGTGAAGAGCTGACGTAATTACATTATTTCTTGAGTTACACCTATCTTTGGGATATGCGTGTTTGCATTCATGTTTAGTTATGAGTTACAGATAATTATCTAAATGCGCCAAACATGTTCTATCAGAATCGTGAAGTTGGAGTTAATTTTGTGGAGCCAACTTTGTGAAGCATCGCGTCTATTCAGTTTGTGTTGCGTGATTCTAATCAGGTTGTGTGCTTGATGTGGCCAACTGAAGAAGTATTGAAGGGACTCCTAAAGCCAATGAAGTTCACATCTTTTGGAAAGATACTTATAGTAGTTCATTTGGTGAATGCTAAGTGTGAATGATAACAAAAGAGAAAGAAAAAGTATAGAACAAAATGTCCGTTGTTGTGGGACAGTAGAGACATTTCATTCATCAAGAAAATATCTATGTGAAGAAGAAGTGGAAGTATACAACACACTAGAACTGATCAAGATAGTAAGTCTACTCAAATAGTTCATTTATTAGATATAGTGCATATCTATTTTACTGAAGGTTGCAACCTTCATCATTTTAGTAGTGATATTTTGGACAGTGAGTCCTCACCCCTAACAGGGTTATTTGTAAAAGACTCGTAACAAGGTTAGACCCTTAACCAGGTCACTGTACTTATTTCATTGTAAAGAACAACTCCTAACAGGGTTGCAAGATCTCCTAACAGGGATAATTATACTCAATTACAGTTCTTTGTGGGTGCTAATTCCCACCGGGGTTTTTACCTATTTGGTTTCCCCGTAACCAAAATTATTGTGTTCTCTATTGTGTTATCTGAATGTGCATTTTCTTTATGTTAATTTATAATTAAGTGAAGAAAAGAATTAAAATAGCTTATAACTGATTCACCCCCCCTCTGAGTTATCCTGTTGGACTATTCCAACAATTGGTATCAGAGCCAAGTGCCTTGGAGAGAAAGCCTAACAACTTAAGGTAGATCAGATGGCATACTTCAGGAAAGAGAGTCCTAAGTTTGATGGAGAAAACTATCTTGACTAGAAGAAAAAAATGATAACACATCTTCAGTGCATTGGATTTGAGATTTATGAGATTGCCACTCATGCAATTGAAGTTCCCACCTTGAAAGACCTTGGAAGAAGACTCTATAATTAAACAAAAGGAAGTGTTCACTCAAAATACAAATGCCAAAGAAGCCCTAATTAGTGCCCTATCTGACAGTGAATTTTCAAGAGATGAAGAAGGCAGATAAATCATAATCTATTTGGAAATACTTAGAAGATATGTTTGAAGGAGATATCGAAGCAAATAATGCATGCAGAAAGACATGGAAGAAAAGATACAACAACTTAGAGATGATACCTGAAGAAAACATCAGAGCCTACAATTAGAGAATTAATGAAGCAGTATCAGGTATTAGGAACAACGGTGGAGAAATTTTAGAGGATGATATAATGGACAAACTAATGACCACATTGAGAGCAGGCTATGAGAGCAAGATCAATATCTTAGATGAGACTATGCAATTTTCAAAAGAATTCAAGAGGGAGATCTTGATCAGCAAAATATATGCATTTGAGATATCAAGATTGAAGACAGAACCTAAAATTGAGACAACTTTCAAAGCCTTAGTCCACAGCAAGAAATCTATAAGAAGCTCTAGTAATAATGAAGAAGTGGATACAGAACTAGAAGAAATCATTGCTATGATTTACAAGAAAGAAAGGAAAGGTAAAGGGAAATATGAAGGACAACTACCATTCAAATGTTTTTAATGCAATAAAGTTGGTCACTTTGCATCCAAGTATCCTAAAAGAGTCAAGAAGTTCATATCAGATTACAAGCCCAAGTACACAAAGGAATGTTATCATGCTGAAGATGGTGTAATTGATGATGATTCAGGAGAAGATGAAATTGGATTTTTTTCCATTAAAGACATTGAGAAGATGCTTTAAGAAATGGATAAAGAAGATGAAGAAAAAGCACAAGAGTTAGCATTAGTGTCAAAAGATGACATTAGAACTGACTGGATCATTGACATCAGATGTTCACACCACATGATAGGAGACAAAGATAGATTTGTACATTTGGACAAGTACAAAGGTGGCATGGTTATATTTGGAGATAACACTCCCAAACCTATCATAAGCAGAGGTTCTATCACCTTAGATGGAAAGAATAAGACAGATGATGTTCTTTATGTTGATGGCTTACATCATAACTTACTAAGTGTTGGACAACTGCTTGATAAAGGATATCAGTTGGAATTCAAAAACAATTAGTGCATCATTAACAACAAAGAAGGTGACATGATAGCATTAGGCTCAAAGACCAAAGGTAATGTATTTCAGCTCAATTCAAAAGTAAGTTGTTTTGTTGCAAAAGTGGATGACAGTTGGCTATGGCACAAGAGACTTTGTCATATCAATTTTTACAACATAGTCAAGATAAGTAATGTAAAGGCAGTAAGAGACCTTCCAAGTATTGTAAGACCAGTTGAGACCATGTGCAGGGAATGTGTGATGGGGAAGCATGTGAGGACCTCATTCAAGAGAAAACAAGACTCCACTGAAAACAAATTAGAGCTGATACATATAGACCTATGTGGACCTACTCAAACAAGATCATACTACGGAGAAAGGTATTTCATTTTGTTTTTTGATGATTTCTCAAGGATTATGTGGGTTGCATTCCTAAAAGAAAAATCTAAAGCTTTTGAGAAGTTCAAAGTGTTCAAAGCTAAGGTTGAGAATGAATCTGGATTAAAGATAAAATGTCTAAGATCTGATAAAGGAGGAGAATTCACCTTTGACCAATTTTATGATTTTTTTGAAGAACATGGAATCAAAAGATAGTTAAGTGCACCTAGAACCCCTCAACAAAATCAGATTGTAGAAAGAAGGAATAGAATAATACTTGACATAGCGTGCACCATCATGATTGAAGGAAAGGTTTTCCATACCTATTGGAGAGATGTGGTCAATATAGCAGTCTATACTATCAATAGAATACAATTGAGACCAGGCGTAGACAAGACACCCTATGAACTTTGGTTTGGTAATGTACCTACTATAAAATACTTCAAGATCTTTGGAAGAAAGTGCTACATCAAGAGAGATGATAACATTGGCAAGTTTGATGCTAGAAGTGACGAAGGTATTTTTCTTGGTTACTATACTAAAATAAAAGCCTATAGATGTTTTAATTTAAGATTGAAGAAGATCATTGAAAGTACTCATGTGAAGATTGATGAGAAATTTATGATTCAAGAAAGATACTATGAATGTTCTCCCATGATTGAAAATGAGCCTAGACCCATCAATAAAGACACGGTTATTGAAGAAATGTTTGACTGTATTGATGTCTCATGCAACAATCCTGAACCAAGTGAAGAAGAATCACAGATTATAGATGAAAGTGTCACTCCTAAAAACTCAAAATACACATCCAAATACCACTCTAAGGAAGACATAATTGGAGATCAGAGTGCTAAAGTCTTGACAAGATCCAGAGCAAAAGGTTCAACTGCCGATGAAGAGGTATGCTTACTTTCTTAGATTGAACCCTTAAGTGTTGAAGATGCGTGCAAAGATTCAGATTGGAAAAGTGCTATGCAAGAAGAATTAGATCAAATAATCAAGAATGATACATGAGAACTAGTCCCTAGAGATCATGAAAAGAATGTGATTGGAACAAAGTGGATATTCAGGAGCAAAATGAATGAACAAGGCACATTGGTAAGGAACAAAGCAATATTAGTATGTAAAGGATATTCGCAGAGAGAAGGAATAGATTACACTGATACATTGGCCCCTGTGAGCAGAATGGAAGCTATCAAGTTTTTTTTTTTCCTATGCAACATTCAAGAACTTCAAATTATATCAAATGGATGTCAAGTCAGCCTTTCTGAACGGTGACTTGAAGGAAGAAGTCTACATAGAGAAGCTTGAAGGATTCAAACTTTCAGACAAACCATACATGGTATGCAGATTAAAGAAAGCACTTTATGGACTTAAACAGGCCCCAAGAGCTTGGTATGAGAGACTTGATGGTTACTTAACAAAGATAGGATTCAAAAAAGGAGTAGCAGACTAACTTATTCATAAGAGAGACAAATGAAGGATTACTACTCATTGCTATTTTTGTTGATGACATTATCTTTGGAGGTAATGACAAACTTAGTGCTGAATTTGCCAAAGAATTGAAAAGTGAGTTTGAAATGAGCATGATTGGACCTATCAAATATTTTATTGGATTGAATGTAAAACAAACAGACAAAGGAATATTTATAAATCAATCTGAGTATGTGAAAGAGATATTGAAGACTTTCAAAATGGAAGATTGCAAAACAGTAAGCACCCCCATGATAACAGGAAGTAAGCTTTCTAAAGATGATAATTCCACAACAATTGACAAGACTCTATATAAGTCTATGATTGGAAAACTCATATATCTTACTCAATCTAGACCTGATATTTCTAATGTAGTTGGCATTGTTGGAAGAATTGTAGTTGAACCTAAACAAAATCACATAATGGAAATAAAAAGAATATTCAGATACTTAAAAGGAACTATAGACTATGGTTTATGGTATCCCAACTCAGAGAATATACAACTTCATGTGTATACTGATGCTGATTGGGAAGGTTGTGTTGATGACAGACAAAGCACATCAGGATGAGCAGTATTTCTTAGAGACAGATTGGTCACTTGGACAAGTAAAAAGTAGAATTGTATCTCTCAGTCAACAATAGAAGCTGAGTATGTTGTAGCAGCATTGAATTACTCAACAATTGTTTGGATAAAAAAAATGATTAAAGACTTTGGTATTCAGATTGATTATCCTATTGTTATTCACTGTGACAACACTAGTACTATCAACATGTCAAAGAACCTTGCGATGCAGGCAAAGAAAAAACACATTGAGATCAAATACCACTTTCTAAGAGAAAAAGTTGCAGACAGAGAAGTAAAGTTGGATTATGTGAGCACTAAAGAACAATTAGTAGATATTTTTACAAAGCCATTATCAATAGATACTTTTGAGTATCTTAGGGAGAAACTGGGAGTAATTCCCTTTCCTGAGTCTGGTTAGAATTTGCAGCAAAGAACATCAGTCCTTGATGACTGATGAATGGTTGACTACTCTACTTCTGGAGTAGTAACTATGCCTAAAGGTGTTTAACACCCTTTGCCATTGATGTCAAAGGTGGAGTATTAGTAAGGGGGAGCATACTCTGGGGGAGTATACAGTTAGAAGAGAAGCAACAGTGAAGATGAACTTTTGATGAGGATATTGAGAAGATTGTAAAAAGAAGGAAGAAACTTTCAGTTGATGATATCATATTTTTCCATCAATGTCAAAGGGGGAAATTGTTGGAGATTTACTTCTGTGAAAATAATTGATTGTATGTTTTTCATTGATGACAACATATAATACACAGTGGTGTTCTATATGCAATTATCAGTACAAACATTATGGATCTATGCATGTTTACTTCCATGTTGTATACATGTTCTAGATGCTATATGCATTCACGCCGAGCTAGATATGTTTTTTTAGTTGAGTTATGTTAATCAGTTATAACAGTTATAGTGATTGAAGATTATCTATAAAGAGACAACATAATTAATTTATTTCTTGAGTTACACCTATCTTTGGGATATGTGTGTTTGCATTCATGTTTAGTTAAGAGTTACAAATAATTATCTAAAGGTGCCAAATGTGTTCTATCAGAATCGTGAAGTTTGAGTTAATTTGGTGGAGCCGACTTTGTGAAACATCGCATCTATTCAGTTTGGGTTGTGTGATTCTAATCAGGTTGCATGCTTGATGTGGCCGAATGGATAAGTATTGAAGAGAATCCTAAAGCTGATGAAGATCACATCTTTTGGAAAGAAACTTATAGTAGTTCATTTGGTGAATGCTAAGTGTGAATGATAAGAAAAGAGACAAAAAAAGTACAGAACAAAATGTCCATTGCTGTGGGACAGTAGAGACATTTCATTCATCAAGAAAAGATCTTTGTGAAGAAGAAGTGGAAGTATACAACACACTGGAACTGATCAAGACAATAGGTCTACTCAAACAGTTCATTTATCAGATATAGTGCATATCTATTTTACTGAAGGTTGCATCCTTCATCAATTTAGCAATGAGCTTTTGGATAGTGAGTCCTCACCCCTAACAGGGTTATTTGTAAAAGACTTCTAATAGGGTTAGACCCTTAACCAAGTCAATGTACTTATTGCATTGTAAAGAACAACTCCTAATAGGGTTGCAAGATCTCCTAACAGGGATAATTATACTCAAGTATAGTTCTTTATGGGTGCTAATTCCCACCGGGGTTTTTACCTATTTGGTTTCCCCGTAACCAAAATTGTTGTGTTCTCTATTGTGTTATTTGAATGTGCATTTTATTTATGTTAATTTATAACTAAGTGAAGAAAATAATTAAAATAGCTGATAACTGATTCACCCCCCCCTCTCAGTTATCCTATGGGACTATTCCAACATTTCCATGTGACATATAACAACATGAATGATGTCTAAGGGAAAAGTGATAGAAATGTCACAAGTAGGAATTTTGAACTTGGATTTAGTCATAGAAGATATTTGTTGTTTCAAGGATGAAATGGTTTGAGCCAAACTATTGATAATGGTTTCGACAAAAAGGATGGTAGGAGATATGTGTGAAAGATTTGGAGTATTATGGAAAATCGAAGGAATGGTTGAATATGAAAATGAAAGAATGTTGTACTTGTAGGCATGGACGAGGGTTCAGAAACACATAGAATACTTGAAGGAATAGTAGGCCTAGAAATGCTTCCAATATTAACATGTATAGGATTGGTGTTTTGAACGAATGTGGTTATGAGCGATAAAGCATAAGTAGACACAATAGGTTTTGTAGTAGGCATAGGAATGGAAGTCTCACCACTAGTGGGAGGTGAATTGAAATAAAATTCTTTGGAATAATTTCTAAGAGGTTTGACATTTTTATCAATAGCATGAGTGATAGTATGCAAGACATTAACACCATGTTCATCATTGTGAATTAACTTCCTCAAACCCTCAACTAAGGAGATGGTTGTGGGATTAAAGTTTCCTTTTCCTAATTGTAGACACCCTAAAATGGACATACTTGCGACCTTACATTAAAAACACTAATTTTCATCTATTAATTAATGGTTTTTAGTGATTAATTAATCATCTATTTTCTTCTAATTTCATTCCCCAAATCATCTAATCAAATCCCCAAATTTAATTAAATAATCAATTTTATTTAATTAATTAACCTTAATTGATTAATCTCCATTAATTAATTAATTAAAGTCAATTTCCTAAAGTTTAAATTAAAAGATTTAAAATTATTAATTAATTCTTCTAATTAAATTAATTTAATTTCATTCAACAATTCAATTCTAAATCCAAAAAGAATTCAATTGTCTCACACGTTGAGAACTTTATTTACAAAAATGAATTAAATATTCAATTAAATCCTATCTTTGTGTTCAAAGAGATAACTCTTAATCAGATTTTTGATTACATGGGTTACTCCACCCACCACTTCAGTTCAGAAAGGTAACTCCAAATTACCTCTTCAATTCAAAAGGTAACTCATAATTAGTTGTTCAGTTAACCAAACTCTATCTCCTCTCTCTTAGTTGAAGTGGTGGATTTTACTGAGGGCTTCTCCAGTTCCCTTTGATCTCAACCGTTCATCTTCCAATCTCTGGGATTGATCTCAACCATTCATATCATTTCCATATTCTACATAATCAGCCCTTCATAACCATTTGAAGGATCTAGGATTTCAAGCTCACATGCACCATTACTCTGTCATATTGGTTCAAGCATCAAGCCCTCTTTGGATCACACATTAAATAGCATATTCTCAACGCTCCCAAGCCATAGATGTTGCCCACACCAATACTGAGCACCAAACAAATAATGTTTCAGAAGGAGTAGAAAGATACAATAGAAGATTAAAGCCTTGTTGGTTTGCATTCATTTGTATTCCTCCCTTATTACTTGTTAGTTTATTGTTCGTAGTTTCATTCTTAGTATCTTTGATTGATTAACCCCCATTGAAAATTGGTGCTACTAACCCCCTTGTTAAATCAAGATTATGGAAACAAGATTTGAACTTGTGATATTTTGGTGAACCCGACGTGAATCAAACAACCCAAATATCACTTGTAGATGACAGACAGGAACTTCTTGCCTCGGTCATATAGCTGCAAAATTTCTTTTTTAGATTTTCCTTGATATTCTTGTAATTTTGCAATCACTGGTATTTTACCGCAATTGACAAAATTTTTCCGCAATCACTTGGTTTATTTCCGAAATCATTTTAAGGGTCTCACAAATATTTTATGTCCTTATTAAAAACTTTGTTTTCTTTCTCTTTGCCACAATTGACTGACCTATACCGCAATCAATTTTGGTTTTCCGCAATCGCACAGAGTTTACTGCAATTCATTGATCCATGCCACAATCAACATTATTTTGCCGCAATTAAAAGTGCTTTACTGTAATTGACTACATCTTGCCACCTTTGACAGAGTTGTGTTTCAATTGACAAAGAATTACTGTAATCAATAGAATCATTGCTTATCCTATTCAAAATCCTTGTTTTTATGTTGTAATCTAATTGTTTTCTCTATTTTGATGCAGGATTGATCAATGACGAATGACCAAAAGAGTAACTAAATGTATCCCAGGTGATAGATCATTAAGAGCGGCCATAAGAAGGACCTTTAACTATCGCACACAACAAATAACCATCTTAGCCATAGCAATGAAAGATAAAAATGAGGATTACAACAAATATCTAAATTCTATCAACCGATCCACAACTAAGTACAAGGTCACAACTAATCTTAGTGGTCTTAACAATTCCAGAGTTGGTGGTTAAACTACAATTCTCAATTAGACACTTTTTGGTACTAATCACATTTTCTAACAACTTGTGGCAAGGAAAAGGTTAACAAAGCAACTAAAATTAACTCATTTGTCATTTTGGTTCTTCAAAATGAACATTGTATGCCAAACATCTTGAATCTCACATTTCCAAAATTGGTTCTTAAAATTGACGTGAAGGTTAAGAATTGAACCAAGGAAAACAAAAATTTCAAATTTGGTGCTCTAAAATTGAACAATCAATCAACACTTACTTTTTGGCTTTAAAAATTGAACATTCTTGCTTGTACATGGGTGATTAGCTAAATTCACATTTCAACTTTGGGGTTTAATCGATTAACCTTGTGTCTTGAGTCCTTGGTGCACTTGCACACTTTCTATTAGCTTTATACTTTTGAGAAAGCCTGTCTAGGGAATGTGCTTATTCCTCAGAGAATGACCTTAAACTGGTAATCCTTCGGATTGGTATATAAACAAGACACGAACCAAAGGTCCATTTTATATCTAACAAAGCTTGGGTGAGGTGTGTTTATGATAGTCTAGATTGGGTGAAGTATCCCTACGTAGCTAGCCTGATTAATTAGGCTCTTAAGTGAGTCACACATACAAACCGATTGGATAGATGCCATGGAACCTTACTACAAACTTTTTAAAATAGAGGCCAACTTGATTCACCTCCGAACATATACCTTATTATAGTGTAAGGGGTTGTATAATTCCCCTCAAGATTCCCAACATATGTGTTCCAAGGTATTGTGTTAGTGAAAGAGATCTTCACTAGCATGACAACAATACCAAGCAATGGAAAAAACACGGGCGCCTACGTCATAGACCTTCATGTGCTAGTAGTGTGACACTTGTTGTGTGAGCTAACGAACATTCAAGTATTGGGCCTATAACATTGTATTTGAAAGCAAATTTTTCCTTAGATTAATCTATTTGTCCTTGTACCAAAACCTGTGCTAGATTACAAAACACATTGTCTATTGTGCTTGTTCTTTGATCAGTTTCCAAAATGCAAAAAAAAATATCAAAACTGTCAAAACAAGTCAAACATGTTAAATTCTAGGCTGTCAACATCAAACTTGTTCTACAAATCAGACCCTTATTCATGAGATTAATTTTATCAGACAGATTAAGCCAATTTGAAACCTTTTTTCCAGACTGTCTCCCTTTGCCGCAATTTCCTACATCCTACTGCAATTGAAGGTATTTTACCACAATCAACCTATTTATTTCCACACTTGAGTCTTTTATTACCACAATCAGTGATACTTTACCGCAGTCAACCTGTCACTTTACCGCAACCGGTGGAAGTTTTTTGTACTTAACCAGAGACTTTGAAACACCTATTTTTACCTACAAACCTTGAAAAGAATCCTCATTCTATGTAAAAGATCAGTGTCCATCTCAAAAAAACATGAAAAACACTGTGTGAATCTCTAAAGAGTAAAGATCATCCATTCTTTAAAAGCATAATTATTGTCTAAACATTGTTATTTTGAAAGTTCAGATTCGGTTATCTTGATCCTTTATCTCTAAATCATCAAATCTCTATCAACAAATTTTGTCCAAGGCAATAGTCAAAATCATATCATTACATCACCAAATCTTTGATGAAGATAAATTGTCTTTCCTTACAGTTACCCTTGTCCAAACATAACTTGGACTCTCCTAGAAAATATATCCTTTTCTGTTTGCTTTAGATCACTTATTTTAGTCAAAAAATATGGACCACACTATGTCTCACACACCTTATGAAGGGACCTACATGAGGTCAAAGGCTAAGACTCAACCCGATGAGTCATATATCAACTAGTTTCCCCCGTGGGAACAAGAGAAAGAGGATGATCCTTTTAGAAACACAAGCCCTACTCTTTTCATTTAAAACCCCTATAGACCAACACTATTCCATGATGTTATAGAGGAGGAGCTCAAATACATAGAGAAAGACACCTATTCTGCACAGGTTATTGACATTGTTAGAGAGAGGAATCCTGAATGTTTCTTAGCCATGTTGATAAAGAAGGGATTCAAATGCCCCGCCAAATTCAACATGTCAACCATATGGCCTGAGAACCCTCTCGCAGGTTAAAACACCACTCGACCCTATCAAACAAAGCCTGTGATATCTCAAGTCCTTCCATCCTTGACCACCATGACATTAGCGCCGACTGTTTCCAATCAGACTAGCTCAAAAAATCAAGCTAGCACCTCATCTATGAAAAGCATGATAGGCTCCCTACTAAGTGCACCCATGGTCACTAGTTTGCCTCAACCTTCAGCCTCATGACCTTTTCCATCAATATCTCATGATATGTGCTCCATCCTGCAAACAAGTAGAAAACCATTTGTGGATTTTCCGCTACTAGGGTCAATCCAAGCAACCCTTGTGCTCAATACCTCGCTCCCACAGAGATTCATCTCTGCAAGTCTGAATTTCATTCAATGCCCACCCAGGGTTACATCTTTGCTTTTAAAAGGACCACAACAGACCTAGTAGAAACAACCCCAACCCCAGCTTCAACAACAACAACCCCAACCTCAGTAGCAAAAACCCCATCTTCAGCAGCAACAACCCCAACCTTAGCAGCAACAACCCCAGCTTCAGCGACAACAACCCCAACCCCATCTTCAGCAACAACAACTCTAACCCCATCAACAACTAAGAAAAAATCAATCATGGACCCATCAAATGCCCCAATATCAACATCGTACATTAGGGAACCAATATCAAGTCCCAAGGGCTAGATCTTATGTACCAACACAAGGGACACAGAGGTGCAACCTCATACCTACAATGGCATAGAGATTCAATGTCACCAATGTCTCTCAATCCCAAATAGACACGTTAATCCAACAAGTGCAGAGTCTTCAAACCCATATGATGGACATATAGAATCAAGGGAAAACCAAGTACTACACTGTAGAGGATTTGTATCCATACCCCTTTGACCACTCATTGCACATGTCTCCCTTCCCTACTCATTTATCGATACCCAAATTTGATAAATACAGGGGCAACACCAACCTTGTTGAACATATCCAAAAATTCTTCGCTAGTTAAATTGAGGTCACACATTATGATACATACTTAATGTGACTGTTCCCACAAAACTTAGCTAGACCAGAAATGGAATGGTTCTCATACTTACCCATTGGCATCTTGTCTTGGGGAGAGCTGGCCGAAAAGTTCATCGCTCACTTCCATCATAATATCGAGTGCAAGGTCAGCATCAAGGACCTTTGTTACATCAAACAGAAAGATGGGGAATCCTTTGTAAAATTCCTACTGTGTATGGTGAAATCTTCTATCTGTTGGGAGCAAGCTCAAACATACAAGATTAGTGGGTTAGTACATAAAAATTGATTCAAAAGCATGTAAAAGAGCAAGCAAGCAACAACGAACTCAACATAACATTGGATTGAACTAAAACAAGTAAGCACCCTAATTAACTTGTTTGATTTGTTCTTTTTGATAGAATGTGGGTGTGCTCTCTCAAACACAAATGGATCAATGCCCCAATGCAAATGCAAGATTTGATAAGCAAGAAGAGAAATTCAAGAGCTAGTATGAAGAACTAGTCTCAAATCTTCTTCAAGATGATATGGTCAATCTATAAAATGATAAGCATATGCAAGAAACTATGATTCATTTTACCAATTTGAAGCCTAGCATGTGATTTCTAAGTGATCTAAACATGAAAACATGAAACTAGCAATTCTAATATTATAATAGCATGATAACAATGCAAGTTGAGAGATGAAAAATGAAGAGGAGAAGGCCTCTATTTATAGATTTTTGGGAGAGAAGAGGAGGGGTTGAATGAGGTTTCATCTATGTGGCATCCACATAAGAGCCACATAAGGGACACATAGGCTTGAATGGATGGATAATTTTGAGTCAAATATAGCATTTAATATTGAGTGGCTCAAGAATTCCAAGTGGGGGACAAAGGAGTAAATAGCCTTTAAGAGGAATGGGTGGTCATTTTGGACACATGGGCTTGGAAGGGATGGCTATTTTGGAGTCAAACATAGCATTAAATGTTTGAGTGGCTCAAGATTTTCAAGTTGGGAGACAAACTTGTAAGAGGAATTTAAGAGGAATAGGTGACCTTTTTGGAGAGAATTTCCCCATGTGGGTGAGCATTCCATTAGCCTTAAAAAGGTTAGGAATCACCCTTTAAGTATAATTAAAGG
>MU223087.1:440861-451896 GCA_018584345.1 Thuja plicata
TCATAGTTTAGAAGAATTAGGAATATGTAGGTATTTTAATAAATATAGATTTATTAAAGAGGGGATTTTTGTGAGACAAATGTATTTAAATAAAATACATTAGAATAGTATTTAGATTATTGATAAACACTAGCAATGAAACTATTTAATTGATTGAATTAAATAGTTAGAGGAATAAGAGGAATTTAATATTAATAATAATATTAATATTTTTGGATGTCTACATTTTTCACCTCTTTGACATGACATCGCAAGTGACGTTACATCAAAGACAAGAAAATAAGTTGCCCCAGAGGAAGAGGGTTTCTAGGATTTGTGCGGAAGCAACGATGATATAGGGTTGTGCCCCCTCGAGAAAAGAATGCAACAAAGATAATGTTGTGGGATTTTCTTGAAAAAAAGACGTAACAAGAAGGAGGAAGGGAGATGAGGGAATAAATAGAAGCCTTCTAAAAATGCAATTAAGAATGAAAATGCAAATTAAATTAAATACTGCTAAGGGGCATTGGGGATCCATTTGTGTGAAAAATATGGAGAGCACATCCGATTTTGATATTGTAATAGGAGGTATGCATCAGGTGTTAGAAAACACAGATGACAAGATTCCTTTGCATGGACTAGACACTCAAACAAAAGCACACTGCAAAAGTTGCATGTATCAATAGCCACTAGTCACAATGCACCAAGATATAGAAAATTGAGGTAGTGGTGAGTAGGTTTAAATTGACACAAAAGATAAAATTAATAAAGAAGGCCTCGTGACAAAACAGTCATTCGGTTCAAAGTTCTTGCCATGAACAGGATGGGTGTGATGAAGGATTGGATAAGATGATGCCAAAAGGATTGGATTTGATGTGATTAAAAGATATTCATTGGCAAAAGTTGTGAACAAAATGAGGAGCAAGGATAATCAGTCACCAAAACTGATTTGGTGAAAAACATGATCGCAGGTGCAGGAGTCATAACATCACTAAGAAGCGAAAAATGGAGTGATGTAGAAGTAAACGATGGTTTATTTTAAGATTTTTCAGAATATTTGATTTTTTGGGAATTTTTTAGATTTTTGAATTTTTGAATTTTTTGTGGTTTTTAAATGTCTTTGGGATTTTCAAAGTATTTAGGTTCTACAATAGGAACAATTTATACAAAAATATATAGGGGGGTAAATGAAGAAAAAAAATTTCAGGGACAACGGGGGTTATAAGAGGGGCTGGGGGGTTAAAGAAGGTCATTTGTGAATAGTGTTTAGGAAAAAACTGAGCTCTAGAGTGAAAATTATGGTCACAATCAACTGATGAACCAACCAGGCAGGGAATTTTAGCATGACGAGGTTCAGGATGTTAGTGCGATGGTGAAAGGACTGGATACACCATGAATATACAAGGACCAAACTGAACAAATAATTATAAGTGAACAATTACAAGCAATTATGTACACATGTTGCTACCGAGATTTGATTGGATCTTGCTTTTTGATGCGTGCGATAGTTTAGTATGCTGGTTGATTAGTTTTAAGAGGAAGGATACATCCTAAAAGAGCCCAAAGATGATGATGATCTAGATTTAGGTCAACAAGAGGAAGGATACATCCTCAAAGGACCCATTTCCAGAAAGATGGGATTCATAAATATAATTTGATCAAAGGTGCACTGCGATCAAACTGCGGAGCCAAGATGTTGTCAAAGGGAATTTGCAGAAACATAGTATTTTAAGAGCGTAACTGTATCATGTTCTGCAAGGACACCAACTGAGGACACGAGATATATAAAAGCAACACTTAAGCCAGAGACTAGATGACATATGTAGAGGACTTAAACTTAGGGATTGAGATAGCTCAACGTATGGACAATAATATACAAGATTATGTGTACAAAAAAGATTAGGACACAAGATAGGAGGATTGTTTCAGACTAGTACGTGTGATGTGCGAACACCTAGGGAATATTGGTGAGATTCAGGTGGAATTAGATGTGATAGGGGAGATGGAGGATGGAAGGGAACGGGATTTTGATAGATAATGGAATGGTCCACTATGTGTGATCCCTGTTTCTAGGTTTTCATCACGCATACTTGTCGAAGGCACCTGATTACCAAGTTTTCACCATTGGATGAAATTTTTCTCTTTATTTTTCTTTTTTGATTTCTTTGGATCTTTTTTATGTTTTTGATGTTTTCCAAGCGCCTATTTTCTAGGTTTTCACTAGGACAACCATTTTTTCAGCTTTATTTTTATGCTTTTTAGATATTTTTTTAGGACTGTTTTGCATTGTTTTTGTGCTTTCTTCAGGACTTTTTACACTCTTTATGGATTTTCTCAGATAACTAGAATGAAGAACTAGCTGTTAGGCATAGGAGCACCTGAGATGAATGATGTTGATATGATCATTCAAAGGTTCTCCTTCAGGAGTGGAGAGTTGATATGCCCCAGAACCGAAGCATGCAGTGACAACATATGGGCCTTGCCAGGTGACTTCAAACTTGCCTTTCCTTTCCTGATCAGTACCTACTTTCTGATTTTCCTTTAGCACAAGGTCCCCTACCTGGAACTCGTGTGGGTGGACCTTCTTGTTATAGTTTTGCTTGAGTCTATTCTGGTAAATAATCAAGTGATCATAGGCTTGCTGGTGCTTTTCATCTAGTAGATCAAGCTATGTGAGTCGTGCCACTCAATAATATTCATCATCAATCAGGCCTCTTAATGATACTCAGAGGGATGGTAGTTCGACCTCAATTGGTAAGACTGCTTCAACACCGTAGACTAGGGAGTAGGGAGTAGTGCCAGTAGGAGTATGGTAGGAAGTGCGATATGCCTAAAGGGCAGGGTTGATCTAGAGATGCCAGTCATGACCAGTATCATTGACAACTTTCTTGAGGATTTTGAGGATGGTTTTATTAGTTGCCTCAACTTGGCCATTACCTTACAACAAATATGGACTGGAGAAATGGTGATGGATATGGAGGCGAGCATAGAGATCATTGACGTGTTGATTTTCAAATGGTGTACCATGATCTGTGAAGATGGTGGAGGGTATGCCAAAGCGGAAAAAAATGTGATAGAGGATGAATTTGGATATTTAGACACCTGTAGTGACTATGAGCAAAATTTATTCAACCTGCTTTGTAAAGTACTCCATTGCTATGATTATGTACTTGTGGCCTTCAGACAAGAGGGGAGCAATCTTACCAACAAGGTCAAAACCCCAACAAGAGAAGGGCCAAGGAGGCGCAATAGGTCTAAGGTCTTGGGCAGGAGCATGAATTAGATTGGCATGCTGTTGGCAAGGTAAGCACTTTTTGACGAAGTCACAAGCATCATGTTCCATTGTAGGCCAATAGTACCTTGTGCATAAAATTTGCTTTGATAGGACCATGCCACTTGTGTGCACACCGCAGATTCTAGCATGTACCTCTTGTAAAGCCTGGGTGGCTTCATTTTCATCTAAACACCTAGAGAGTATGTTGTGATAACCTCAATGATAAAGGGTGTTGGCTATGAGCGTATATCAGGAAGCTCTACAGATAAATTTTTTGTGTTGGGTTGCAGTAAGGTGAGGAGATATGATACCATTTTGTAGGTAAGATTGGATATCATGGTACCATGGGGACTGGGGACCAACCAAGACACATATGCGATTTGATTCATCGTTCTCATAAGCGGGATCATGAAGTTTCTCAACTAAGAATTCATATTGTGTAGACTCATGAGGAATCTCTAGGAGGGAGCCAATTGTGGCCATTGCATCAACAACCTTGTTCTACAAGCGTGGTACCGGTGTTATCTGTAGATGGAGGAAGTATTCTTTCAGTTTCTCAACCATTTGCTTATATGGCATCAATTTGTCATCTTTGGTTTGATACTCATCTAGGAATTATTTGATGATGAGTTGGTAGTCACCAAAGACATGTATATCTGTGATGTTCCATTCTATAGCCATGTGGAGTCTTGCAATTAGTGCCTCATATTCTGCAATGTTGTTTGTGCATGGAAATCCCAATTTAAATGACATAGGGATGTAGTCACCTTGAGCTGTGACGAAAAGTATTCCTACCCCTGCACCATGAGCTGTGTAGGACCCATCAAAGTAGAGTTTCCATGTTGGTTGTTCTTCTATCATGTACAAATGCTCATATGGAAATTTTGTGACCAAAGGATAAGAATCTACCAATGGGGCTTCTGCTAGCTAATCAACGATGACTTGCCCTTTAATGGCTTTTCTGTTGACATATTGAATATCAAACTCACTTAGAAACATAACCCATTTTTCCATTCGACCTGTGAGTGTAGTCCTGGAGAGTAGGTACTTGAGAGGATCCACCTTTGAAATGATCTTGGTTGTATGACTAAGAATATAGTGGCAAAGTTTTTGAGTGGTGAAGACCATTGTCAGACATGCTTTTTCCATAGGAGAATAATTGAGCTCATAACCCACTAAGGTTTGACTGATATAATAAATAGCTCTTTCTTTGCCTTCATCATCCAATTGAGCAAGGAGTGCCCCCAATGCTATTGTAGTAGTAGAAATGTATAGGATGAGTGGTCGACCAGGTACAGGTGGTACCAAGATGGGTGGATTAGCCAAGTATTCTTTGATTTTGTCAAAACTCTTCTGACACTGAGGATCCCACTTGAATGTGTTATCTTTTTGTATGAGATGAGTGAATGGTTGGTACTTTTCTGCTAGTTGAGAGATGAAATGGCACATATATTGTAGCTTTCCTTGGAGGCTGCATAGTTGTCAGAGTGTTTTTAGTGGAGGCATCTCTATGATAGCTTGTACTTTCTTTGGATTGATTTCAATGCCTTGTCTGGATACAATGAACCCAAGGAGTTTTCCTGATGTGACCCCGAAGACACATTTCTTAGGGTTGAGCATTAAGAAATAGTGTCCAATCCTATCAAAGATGCATTTTAGAACATCTAGGTGATCTTCCCTTTTTACTAATTTTGCCAAGATATCGACTACATAGTCTTCAAGGATTTTGTGAATCATGTCATGAAAAATGACAGTCATGGCCCTTTGATAGGTTTACCCAGCATTCTTTAAGCCAAAAGGAATCATGTTATAGCAGAAGGTTCCCTAGGGGGTTGTGAATGCTATCTTATGCTGATCTTATTCTACAATGTGGATCTAATTAAATCTAGAAAAGCCATCCATGAGTGACAGCATCTCATGTCCTGCTGTGAGATCTATGATCATGTCAATGTTCAGCAAGGGGAAATCATCCTTGGGACATGCCTTATTAAGATCTCTAAAATCTGTACATATCCTGATTGATTTATCAGGCTTAGAGATGGGCACCATGTCAGAAATCCAATTAGAATAGTTAATGGGGTGGATGATCTTGGCTTGGAGTAACTTCTCGAGCTCTGCTTTGATAAGTAGTGCTACTTTAGGGTGCATCTTTCGGAGCTTTTGTTTGACTGGTTTGATGTTTGGGTCCACTGCAAGATGGTGAACCACCAAGTTGGGGTCTAATCCCGACATGTGGGAGTAAGACCATGCAAACTTGTTGATGGATTCCTTCAATAAAGTGACAAGATCACTTTCTTCTGCTTTAGTCAAAGATGCTACTATGTATGTGATGGCGGGATTTTCTTTGGTACCCAGGTTGACAGGTTTTGCTTCTTTGATGAGAATCAATCACTGTTTAGGCCTGTAATCACGAATCAGAGGAAGAGTAGAATCTTCATCCTCTAGCACCTCAGAGGGGTTTTCACCAGGGGATACACCCTTTGTATTTACTATTTTATGATTAGATAGTGCCCAAGAGGGGTTTTCACTAGGGGATCAATTTTTGTCTTTTTTATTTTTGTTTTCTGTTTCATTTTTGTGGCTAAAGTTCTCCTCTTCCACAAAGTATGCCTTTGGGTCTAGTTTGTAGACATATGCTGAGTCTTTCCCCCAGTAACTACTTTTCTCAATTGATCCCATAAAGCTTAGGAGCGCATCCTCACTTTGGAACTCGTCAATGTGCATGAAACTTGGTTGGTCCCAGTCTATGCGTTCAGGATGGCAGAGGGGAAGGTTAATGAAGAGGATGGAAAGTTGTTGGAGGACAGAATTTCCTAGGAAGGTTTCATCGTCAAAGACATCATCATAGGCTCTCACAACTTTCTCTTCTGGGATATCTTCGATGTCAGAGATTTCACCTAGGGATGTACAAGAGGCAAAGATGTTTTTGTTGGTGTCCCCAATTGTGTCAGAGCCCATGCCAAGGCCTAGGTGCTTTTCTAGATGGATAGGTATAGTAGGATCTTTCATTCCTTGCTCTTCATAACCAAGGCCACCTCCTTGGTAGCTCCATTTTTCTATCACCAGTTTGTGAGTTGCGGGGTACTTATCTTTGAAGTAATTGAGGAAACATTTATCCTTGGGTGGTGGATCTTTATAGAGCCATTGGTTGATGTTTGGTGTAATTTCCTGGCCAATCAAAGTACCTTTTGAGATAAAAGTGGTAGAACCAAATTGTAGCACCTTGGTCATTTCTAGTTTTTTCTTGCTTAGATTAGGTCGGTGGCTTTGAGTGTGTGGATGAATTAGCAGTGCTCCAACTATGAAGGCATCAGATAAAGTGTACTCACCACAATCTTTGTTGTTGATATTGACCATGGATAATGTGGAAGAGAGGATTATTTTTGGGTCTGAATGGGTTTGGGATGAACTGGCAATAGAGGTGCCAATATCGATCCTGGGATAGTGATTGGAATGTGGAAAGGATGTTTCCAATGCATTTCAGTATGCGAAGGGCTTGGGATCTGTGCGGATGGTGATCTCAGTGTCGTTATATGGAAATTTGATACAATGATGTTATGTGGAGGGAACAACTTAAATTGAATGAATCCATGGGCATCCAAGGAGGATGTTGAAGGGAAGGTCAAGATCAACAACATGACATAATGTATCCTGGATAACCAGGCCCACTTGAATGGGAAATGATATGGTGCCTTCAGAAGTATGCTCTAGATTGTCATATGCCTTTATTGTGATGACATCATTTGTTATATGAGCTTCAGTGCACCCCAACTATTTTATGAATTTTAGAGTACACAAGTTTAGGGCCGAGCCATTATCTATCATGACTTGTTTAATGGAAAAATATTTAACCATGAAAGTAAAATGGAGTGGGAGATTATGATCCGTTTCCTCTGAGGGTACGTCTGTTGGTTTAAAGGAGACCCCACAAGATGCAGATAGGTGTCCGACAAGGTTCTAGAATTCAGTGAGGTTGATGTCACTGGGAATATGGGATTCTTGCAAGGATTTATTGAGGATCTCTTGATAAGTAGGTGAAGTGTGGAGAAGATCCAGGATGGAAATTTGGGTTGGAGTATTCTCGAGGTGTTCCAAAATGTTGTATTGGGTCCCAACAGATAGGGTGGACCGACACCTGTAACTGTTACCTTGCCACTACGAGTCATGATTGCACATTGGTTATCGGTACCCTTGACATGGATGACATTGACAGAGGACTCGACTTGGGATATGTAGCCGATGAGATTATCATAGTTGATATATGCATTGGTATAATGTTTTCTGTCAATGTTTTTTGCTTGTTTACCATTCCCTTGATGAGAGGACTGAGTAGGATTGCCTAGACCTGTACCTAAAGTGTGTTTAGGGAATGCATTTTGATAAATTTTAAGCCCTATATTTGGCGATGATTGGGTAGGAGAGTCCACTTCGATCTCCTTGCAATCAATGAGATCCTTAATATAGTGTTTCAACTTCATGTATTTGAGGGTGGTGTGTCCCTTAACACGGTGGTATTGACAGTACTCGTCATCTTTATACCAAGTTGGCTTAGGATTTGAGTCATCAAATGGCTGTGTTTTGGGATACACGACTTGGTTAGCTTGGACCAGCTTGTGAAAGATGACATCTATGGGTTCACCCCAAGGGGTAAATGTGTGTTGTGGTGTATTCAAAGTGCGAGGTCTTTGTTGTCCATGCAGGATTGATATAGCATTTGTTTGATTCATAGGACCTTGATAGTTGTGTTGATATGATGTCACTGGAGGGGGATAGATAGTCATGCCTTGAGGGTGCATGTTTTGTTGGTAAGTCAGTTGGAAATACACAGGATTGGGCTGTTGATACATGGGAGGAGGTTGAGGGTACTTTGGTGGTGCATGCTGATAAGTCTAGGTAGGTGCATTAGGACTGGCTACCACAACCTGAACATGTTTGGTGTTAGTGGCTCCATCTGTTACCGCATTTTTGTTCTTGTTCCAGTATCATGATCGATCATTGTTATGTTTGTCAGGTTGGGATTCTTTGTAGTGCTTGATGGCACCCTCTTCTACAAGACCTCTTTCAAGATCCATACCTTTGATTCTGATGTCGTGATAAGTTTGTATATAGTTCATGTGCATGTGATAGGAAAGCTTAGGATGGAGGTTGTTAATGAAGATTTTTATAAGATATTTCTCTGGAGGTTGGTAAGATAACCTTGTAGTAATCCCTTTTGTTTGGAATTTTATAGGTCAAGGAGTGAGAGTTCATTTTCAACATTATGTACGTATTGGGCCACAAATTTTTTAGATAATTTAGCGAAAGTAGAGATTGTGCCATAAGGGATTTTGTAGAACCACTCAAGAGTGGTTCCTCCTAAGCTTTTGGGAAATATTCTCATGAGGAAATTATCACTATAGGCCACCTCTTGGCAGGCCATGTAGAATTCTTTCACGTGACTCACAAGATCTCCCTTCCCTCGCTATTTATCAAATTTGGGTGTCTCAAAATGCTTGGGGAAGGGTATGGCAGTGATAGATTGATCAAACCAATAAGGGCACACTTCCTCAAACTTGAATATTTTAGCCTTTGTCCCAGCTTTTAGCTCCTTTAGAGCATTCTTCATTTCCTCCCATTCATGATTGATTTGCGGGGGAGGATTGTTAATGATGGTTTCCTTGAACCTGATATGGATTGAATGGAAAATATGGAGGATTCTGTGGGGGATATTGTGGTGTTTGGTAGGATGGTTTCTGGTCAACGTATATGGGATATTGTGGTGGAAGCTGTGGTTGAGGGGAATATTGTAGTGGAGGAGGTGTTGACGCTTGATAAGATTGTTGCAACTGCTGGAAATATGCTTGTATTTGTTGCGGCATTGGATAGGTGGGATGAGCCTATTGTGCACCTGTATAGGATGGAGGATAGGTGTTTTGCAGTGGAATACCCCAAATGGGAACATTGAATTATTGTGGAGGTGGAATTGCTTGTGATGCAGTGGAAGATGGCATGGCTATATAATTGGCAGAATGAGTTTGTTGTTGTTGCATGGGTTGGATGAAAGGATTAGCAAACTGTTGCAGTGGTTATGCCATGAGGGGATTTTCCCCTTGCGTATGTGGTTGTAGCTGCTATGTAGTTTGGATAGTGGGCTGTGCAGCTGTGAAGGGGTTGATTGGTTGCTATTGAGCTTGGGATGTGAATGGGTTGGTGATTTGCTGCTGCAACTGTTGTTGTTGGGATGGCTGTTGTATGGATTATTGTTGCTGAATTGGTTGTTGTTGTTGGATAGGTTATTGTTACTGCTGTTGGATAGGTTATTGTGGCTACTATTGGATAGGTTGGATGGGAATTTGGGGTACGATGAAGGGATTTGTGGATGGTTGTGGTATGGGGAGATTTGGGTTGAACAACGTTTAAGGTAGAACTGCTGGCATTCATTGTGATTATGTTGCTGATGGAGCCAGAAAAGTGGACCCTTGCAAAAATAAGGGTTGGTTATAGGCATTGGTAGGTGGCATGCCTATGGTGAAGAAAGGTAGAATAGGCATGGAGACTTGGGTGCTTTGATACTATGAACTAGTTGTTTCACTTTGCATGGGTTGAGTAGAGATGGGTGGAATGGTGGTTTGTTGTGTGCTAACTAGTGGTGGTGGAAAGTTTGCAATGAATGTTGGGATTGCTTGTGAAAGAGAAGCAACTGTGGCTTGCGGAGGTTCCTGCATAGCGATAGGGGGTATTATTTGTGCTGTTGACATGGCATCAGAAGGTGGGGCACCCAGGGTAGGTGAGGGTGTTGTGTGCATGATGGAGGGTGGAATGGAGGGATGAACTACTTGTGCGATAAGAGTTCCCACTTGTAGGGCCCATTGAAGCAGATCAAAAACTTCATTTCTAGTGGAATGAGGACATTCCCCTTGAAGTGCCATAGGTTGTATGAAAAGTGTGGGTATAATCCAAGGTGGGAGTTGAACACTAGTAAATTTGACCTCAATTTTTGACGATAATTGGTCAAAATTTTGACAGTAATTGGTCAAATTTACGACCAAAACTTTCGTCGGTCTTTTTTTGTCAAATTTTTGACGTATTTATAATTCGTCAAAATTTTGACCAAAACAAAGGTCAGAATTTTGACTATAGGCCAAGCTTAAAATTGTCATCATTTTTTAGTGCATTGGTTGAAATTTTGACCAATACTTCCACTAACGAGTGGTCGCAAATTTTGACCAATTCACTAAAAAATGACGAGAATGCCATGCTTTCCACCAATCCAATGGTCAAAATTTTGACCATTGTATTGGTCGAAAGCATGGAATTCTTGTCATTTTTTTAGTGTATTGGTCGAAATTTGCGACCACTTGTTGGTGGCAATTACTTCTACAGTTGGTCGAAATTTCGACCAATAGTTGGTGGAAATTAACCATGGCATTGGTCGAAATTTTGACCAATGTTAAGTTTTTTTTAAATTTTTTTTTTTTTTTTAAATTCTATTTGGATTCAACTATGTAGTTTTTTGAGTCAAACTCATTGACCCGTGATTCATGAGTAGTGGTTCACACGAACCCATCTCTCATGAGAATGAATCGAACACTTAGCACTCATTGGCTCTGGGTGATGCTCACAGAGGTGAAGCACTGGGACTTCCTGGGAGGTCACCCATCCCAGTACCAGTCCAACTAGAGTGCACTTAACTACGGAGTTTCCTCCATGGTTAAACCCACTCTGCTTGCATCCTCATTTGAAAAACCTTCACCAAGTGTTGTGCCTTTCTAATGGATGGTTCATAAGGCACAACACTTGGTG
>MU223088.1:5983-50365 GCA_018584345.1 Thuja plicata
TTCTTGGTTTAGTATAAGATTCAGGTTACATTTATGCATTGTTAATAGATTTTTTTATTGAGGATTTGTGTTATTGAGTGCTTGAGTGGGTAAGATATTGTCTTAGTGTCATTCATCTACCATGATGTAGTTCAAAATAGACACTCATGAACTCATAATCTCAGATTCTATCACAATGATACTCCATCTGTCTATTAATGAGAAGATTTGACATATTAAGTATTAAAATATGGTGACTGTGTGAGGGTAACCACAGTTACAAGCTAGCCATTTAAAAAAATCTCTACACAGTCACATGATTTATCAAAAGGTTCCAGTCAGTTTGGGTCTTGTGAGGTTCCATGATTGTAGAAATTGATGGAAATGCAACCTGTCCAAAGAATGCCAATTTGCTCAAACACAACACTTAGAAAGAAGAGCTTGAAGAAATTTGGGAACATGGAGTTCACGCAAACAGGTAAGAGGATTTCACTTAGGTTGGTAATCCCGAGTGTGGAATCTTGTCCAACTCAAAAGTTTGGTACTAATTAGCAATTGAAGGATGCATGGGTAATGCAATGAAATGTCTGACCGAGTGCCTCATAGTCTCCAAGATCAAAATTCATTGCAACCAAATAATAGGTGAGCCAAAATCCAAATCAAACATACAGATGTTAGGTTTGTCATGATTCATTTGCTAGGTTTGTCACGCCAAATACATGATATGCAATTTATTCATCTCATACAAAGCAAAGAAATTATACAAGGGTTTGAAACCCTAATTGGGTTACTCGAATTGAAAACTAACACCACTTTGTAACCCATATTGTTGCAAATGGACAAATAGTTTAATGGATAAACACAATAGATCTAAAACAAATCACTTACAGATGGTGTCATAAATCTGAAACAAATCACTTACAGATGGCGGACAAATCACTTCAAGGTGTGCATGTCTTATGTTCGTTCCCTCCTAATTCAGCTCTTCTTTGCTGCATAACACAATGAATTGAAATGAAACCTTTTTTTTTAAGTTATATTGATCGTGTTTGTCGCATTTACGATGAAATGTTCTAGTTGTCATAATTCTGACCAACACAGGAATGGAGTAAAAAAAAATCAAAACTTTCCTTCCCTACTTCGACCAAGCAAAACAAATGTAATGCATGGTCATAATTTTTGGTCAATTTTAGGGGTTAAATGTACTAGTGAGATGGTCTACTCTTGGCATTTTTCTTAGGAGTATAGACTGCAATAAATTGGATATTTTGCAATTCTTGGAAGAAAGTATAAAAGATGCCTTCCCTCCTTTAGGACCTAGTATAAGGTCAGGAATCTAGAATGAAAAGATTATTTGGTCTCTGGGCCACTCTATTCAATATTTCTACCTCCTAGGAAATGGGTAGACCTCTTAGCCACTCACCAATGTTGTCCTCCTCTTCTAAGCCCAGAAGAACTTGTTGATATTGTTAATTGTTGTATCTTGAATTCCAAGCTAGGGTATTTAAATCAGAAATAATATCTTCTTGTGTATTTTGAAAATTCAAATTAGGTTGCACAACTGGTGGTATTTCCTCTTGATTAGGAAAGATGACATCTTGCAAAACCATGATTATTCATTAGATTATAATTATTTAGTACTAGTTTACTTTGTATCAGAGTCCCCAGCAGAGTCGCCAAAAATCTATTAGTAAATGAAATTATCCCTTTCTTATACAATTAATTCTTCACTCTGTAGCCCATAAAGAAAATATCAATCTCATACTAACAGTTGGATCATATATACATGATATTGACCCTCTGGATTATGGTATAGCTCCCGAATGGATTTTCAATGAATTTTAAAAGATCAAAATTGCATTTGCAAAAATGTACTTTTCACGTGAAAGAAAATAAGTCATTCACAACAATTCACATACAAGTATGCTCCAATCATTGTACTAAAAGAAATGTATGGATCCTACGAAGCCCACAAACTTCAATTTACTACACATTTGACAAAATGAAATTGCAACAATTTAGAGACTATGCCTAAGAAATATTTACTTCAAGAAAGATTTATGATCAACTAAAGATTCCCTAACAGAGATTAATTTACCAATATAAACCAATAGATTTATAACAGTTGAAATTTTTCTTTCATTGATTTCAGAAAAAGATCTTCAAAGTATATCCCCAGAAAATTCACCAAAAACTAAACTAAAATAGATCACTAATTATTTATGTCTATTCTATCAAAATTATTATTGGCCAATTCAAAGTTTTTTCTAGCTATATATAGCCATCAGTTTAAAGCATACAACTTAAAGCCCAGAAAACTCTCCCAGAGCTTCGAGATGAAAAACTATTTTTAAAATTGAAAGTACTGCTAAAAAGAGAATGAGAAAAATAATATAGTAACACTCTGAGATCGACGGAGCATGATCACGGAGTGGTAGGTGAGAGGGAGCCCATAGACTAGTCCTTAGCAGCATTGGTGGCACAAGAATTCCTCCTCTCCTTGTGCACATTGGAAATAGTGAGGATAGTGGTATGATGTGGCAGGGTGGTGTAGATGATCCTCTGTTTCAGCACCTTCTTTCCTTTGCACACCTAGATAATTTTCTATTTGTGTGACTCCAAATGATCAACACAAACTACCAACATGGCTTCAATGTTTTCCATCGATGTAAAATCTCTTGTGGTTAGGTCTTTATTGTCCTTTATGGTTGAAACTCCTCTTTTGAATTCTTGAGTCATCTCCCCTACATCTCTGATGTTCTGACCATCTTCACTCATCAAAGTGATTTTGAGACACTTTAGTGTTGGAAATACAATAATGGGAAAGCAAGATACTGAGAGGGGGGGGTGAATCAGATCTTCAAGTATAAACACTTAAAACAAACTGATAACACATTCATACATAAATGAATCTAATTTAATCTCAGATAGAATCCACACCATGAAATAAGTAACACACTACACAATAATTTGATAACCTAGAAACCCAAATAGGTAAAACTGGGGTGGGGATGACACCCACAAAAATCTCCACTACTGCAGTAATAAAGTGTACCTATTAAGGTTACAATGTTTGATTAAAAAATGTAATCTATCCTGTGAAAGGTCTGCTCTGTTAAAAGATTCATATCATTACAATCTACCTTGTTAAAGGATTTAAACTTACAATGAAGTAAGCACTCTGTTAAGAGATAAATAAAGGCCTGCTAAAACCTCTTTGTTAAGAGATTTTCACCTGATACAATGATTAGAAAGTCTCAAGTATTGATGTTTCAATATGCACTCTGATGCTGATGATGGATCTCCTCTTTTTAGTATCTCTTCTGAACTTATAATATGATATACCTTTACTCTGTTGTTCACTATGTTATGCTCTGCTTAATCTCTGCTTCTAAACAAAATAACCCTTTGTGCATTTCACTTCAAAATGCAGTCACTTCAATACTTACTCTACTTCCTCTTGCACACACACAAAAATAGGGTTTCAAAGCAATCTAATATATCTATACAGATCTAACAGTGAGATCTATATCAACGATCAAGATCTGATATCCATGCCTTGATGGTAAAATAATTAATGCTTATAATGAGTCATGCATAGGATAAAACAATTAAATATATAATTAACTTCGTATGAGAATATTAAATGCACACAATGTCAGCCTAAAAAGCTTATAAAAGTCGGCTAGATCACTTATCCTTTAAGTTTGTATCATTCCTTATAAGTATACAAAAAACTGTCCTGCTCAGTACTTGACTATCTGTTTCTCAACACTTAACATCTCTGTCTCTACTCAGCTTAGCAATTTAACTCATCTCGGCAATGTAACTAGGCATATTGAAAACTGCTCGACAATGTTGCTCAGCCTTGCATAGTTTTAGCTTGGCCACAGTGATAGCCAACTAAAACTGCCTAATGAAATGACTAAGTGTTGGGCACTAATCATCAATAGAGCTTAGAGATTAACAATCTTCCCCTTTGATATTAGTGGAAAAAACACTTATCATGACTTCTATTCATTTCATCAAAATATTTCCTAAGTATGCTAAGTACTCCCCCTAGGAATATACTTATGCAAAAATTTTACAATTCCTTTAAAAATTATATACAAGTGTACCTTTTATGTACTAATGTATCCTTCCATATCTCCTTACCAACATTTGTACTAGCTACCTCCTTCAGTAGTACTAACTTCCTTACTAAATTCCCCCTTGTTTTTGTCACTGATTGCTGGTGGGGTTAAGTTATACTTATCCAAAAATTGCTTATGAAGCTACAGGGTGGATTCAAATGTTGTATCCTAGCTATCCTTTGCAACCTTCATAACTTCCAGTTTGATTTCTAGCTCGGCAACTAGACTCACTAAACTCTCTGTAGTTGATAGATTTGCACTGCTCTGTGATAATTCCTTTTCTTTTGAGAGTTCCTTCTGTATTACCTCCAAATGAGGAAACAAGCTTGTCTGAATAGTTATCAACTTGGCCTTTATGCGACCATCTTCAGCCATAAGCTTGGCTATTCACCTTTGTGCATTAATCAACTTATTGAAATGTAAAGAACTGGATGTAGTATCTTTACCTAAAGTATTACCAGTTGATCTTAAATCTAAATGTAGCTTCTAAACAAGCTATAAATTATCCTTTGTGAAAAATTCAACCTGCTTCGTTGCTATCTCTTCTGAGATCTTCTCTAGAACTTTGCTCTCAAATCTTCTCTTGGACCATTGTAGAAGCTTCTCATTGTTGTCTATGTCCTCATCTATTAATTTTTGTACAATGGTGATGAGTTGATCTATGATTGGAGCTTGAGGTGTTTCATCCTCTAAGTCAAAATCTTTTATAAATATGTCTTTGACGTCATGCAATACATGCTTTTGTTTTTGTTCTATCTTCATCTCTTCCTGCCTCTTCTTCCTTTTAAGAAACTCTTGGAGAGTCCCAATTTGCTCAAAAGATAACTCATTGGGATCCCATTGTGGAATCACAATGACTTCATCTAATGTTACATCTAAAATCTATGACTTCTTCTTCAAGATTTATTTTTCTTTATTTCTGGAGAATTTATGCTCGGCAGCATAATGTCTTTTCCTTTGACAGTTTCTGTATCCAATGCCTCCTTCAATTTTGCCAATATAGTCTATGGATTTGGCATACCACCAGTTTTAGGACCTATGGGAGTGGATGATGCAGAGTGTGGTAATTTAACCAAAACTTGTGTTGCCTCTTCTTCTTTAGGCTTATCAACAACATCTGTTGTTGCAACTCCACTATCTAAAACTATCTTCACAACCTCTAAAATAGGTGGATCTTGTTAAGTTACCTCTTGTTAATTTGTTTGTTGTTGCTCTTCACCTTTCTGATCATTAACAACTTCAATTAATTCCTCAGATGATGTAGTCTTCCCTTCTTCTGTATCAGTTTCCTTAATAGGAAAATTAGTGTCTTTTCCACTCGGCATCTGTTGTTCCTCAGCATTCAAATTGCTTGGATCATCAACTATATAATCCAAAGGACTGTTTGTAGTCAGATCAATAGATTTTTTTGCATCTAATGCATCCTTGGTCTTGTCTTTTTCTTCTGCAATTTGATCTTTAACTTTCTGTGGTTCAGGGGTAGTCTTTTCTTCAACTTCTTGTGCCTTTGGCTCGAATGTCCCTTCACCAGATTTCTTGTCTTTTGGAACAATCAATCCAAAAATCTCTTTCCAAATCCTTTTACTCTGTTGTACTAAACCTTCTATATCATTCTTCAAAACAACATATCCTCTGAGTTTGGGAACAAACCTGTTCTTGTACTCCTCAATGAATTTGACTCATTTTTTAGAGGTTAAGTCAGGAATTATTTTGGCTAATGTTCCTTATCAGATCTGTCTCTCAGTGACAAGTGCAAATTCCCATTTTCTTGACAAAAATTCATATAGTTCATCAGGCACATGATTTCCTATCTTTGTAGGAGTCAATTTGAAGGTGCTCATCATGTCCAAGAGTGCTTCCTGAACTTTGTGCCTATTTTTTGTTTTCAACTTGTCATATTTGATGAACTTAAATGTTACTAACCCTGCTAAGTTCCTTAACGTATCACATGCCTCATCAATGCTTGTTGGTTTCTTGAACTGAGCTATAGTTATGTTGCAAGGTACATCTATTTCTGTCATCTCCTCATCACTATCTATTTACAAGTTTAATTTCCTTCTTGGTCTCTTTGTTGGCTTACTCGGCTCAGCCTTAGGAGCAACCTTTGCTTCCTTACGAGAAGTACTTTCTACAACTTTTCTCTTTCCATATACTTTTGTTTGCACTTCTACTATAGAAGTAGCAGTAGATGCTATTGTCCTTGGATGATTAGTTATAGGAGGTGTAACCTTAGGTTTTTCTCGGCTAGGCTTGGTTACAATGACAATTGATGGCTTCTTTCCCTTAGCCTTCTGTGTAATTTCTTCTGATGCACTGACTTCCTCCTCAATAGAAATATCCTCACCTTGTCTAGTGGAAAAACCTAGAGGTGCATCCTTAGGTTCTTCATCACTACCTAAGCCAACCATTTTCTTCAGATTTTTCACTATCTTCTTTCTTTTTCTCTCCAGAGTTCCTTCATTCAAACTTCTAGAGATCTTAGCCTTAGCTTCATCATAGTTTCCAAATCTATTTGTTGTGGTGTCAATTGCCTCGGCTAGGAGTGTAATGATGGTGGCTAATGCTTCATCAACATTAATCTCATATGGAAATGACTCCAAACATGTTATCCTAGGAATTACTACCTTGATATAAGTGTTATATGTGTCAACTAGAAAACATATTTCCTCATAGTGTTTCTCCACTAGTGACTTAGGAATCCTAGTCCTTAATCTCATTCTCTTTTTGAATTCTACAAAATAGCTACACATAATGCTATTGAAATTGCTTCCTAGTTTCTTTATACATTCACTGATCTAAACTGTAATGGGCCTATCCTTTTTCCACACAATATTTCCTAGAGTAGGAAATGTAGAAGAATATACTAACTAGTAAAGAACCAAACTTACATGATGAGCTCTTAGCCTTTCTGATTGATGCAAGGTTCTCAGCTAACTGTGTCTTTTGTAGCTTGGAAAGATCATATGTGTGATGCTTCTTCACAATTTTCCATGCCTGATCAACTGTTGTACAGGGAACACTATCCAATCTGTTGGACTAATAGAACTTGTGAGCAATTACCCTTACTCCAAAATCAAGTTCTAGATTAGTAATCATAGAGATAGTCATACCTTTGTTATTCCATACTGCTCCAGTGTTCAATGTAATTTCCTCTTTGCTATTATCCCTCATGGTTCACTTTCCATTCACTACAAGATATCCAGTCACTTGATGAATCATACTCTTGGTGATCTTGACTAGTCCATTGTCTAGCCACATGCTCATGTCATGAACTCAGCTAAGGATAACTTTTATCCATTCATCTTTAAAACCTTGGGGAAAATCTAGGGCACGAGTTAACCTTTTTTTGGCTAAATGTTTTAATTCTTCCTTCAGAACTCCATTATCACACAGTTTATTATAGGATTTCCTCAATTCATTATCTCCTACTTCTCCAATTTTAACCATATAGCATGATCGAATATCATGAATCATAAGTACCTTGGGAGGAATGGATGAGAGGGCTCTCATCAAATCACTTTGTATTGCACTTTTTGGAACGGCTCAAAAGTTGAGAGGTTTACATTCATCACTCTGAATGAACTGGATTTGATCTTGTTCTACCTCCATGTTCTTGATTGGTGCAGAAAAACTTGCAGCCATAACTCTAAAATTTAGGGTTTGATAGATAGAAAATAGAATACCTCGGCAAGTGATGTTTTGCACTGTTCTCTGTTCACTATTCACTTCAAGTTTACCGTCAGCACACTGATGAAATCTTCATTCCTAGCTCCATTTTGATCAATTCTGTAAATCACTTCAGTCACTCCATAAATAGTAAAATCTCAAGGTAAAAACAAAATATCAACTATTCATCCTTTATATGCTTCAAAGGGTAAAAGTAGGTGAGCATTAAATGTTTTTTCTATTGAGTTAGTGCAAGCCAGCTATCCTCGGCTTTAACGCAACTTGCATCCCACTCGGACTTCACAGAGTTTTACTCAGCCAACAAAACTCGGCACTCACTAAAGAACTCAACTTTAGTGTCCATGAATAGTACTCAGCACCTATAGTGCAATTTTCATCTCAGCAATTTGTCTTCAAGTATGTCCTAGTGCATCTTAGCATATGCAAATATGGACTTTTGTACATTGCATGTTAGGAACTGATGTAAGATAAGAATTTTAAATACAATTCCTTACATACCTCTTTCTCTTATTTGGAGATGATGTGATCACCTGATCCATTGGATTGGGTGACCTCGGCTTCATTAGCTTCACTGCTGCATGGTTCAGACTTCTTGACACCTTTTTTGTTCATCTATTCCCTTATTTGCTCAACAGTAGGAGCTGGTACTCTAGTCTTGCAATCTTTCCTTGTATGTCCAATTTTCATTTAACTGTGTCAAACTAAGCTTCCATTCATCCAACTTTTAGATTTACCTCTTAAATGTGTCCTTATGTAGTTTTCTGGAACATGTCTGTACTCACCATAGTAATGACAACTATGCCATGTATTGTAATCCCAATTGTGAGTATTGCCTTTTCTTGGTGATTTCTCTTGTACCTTTGATGTCCATTTCTTTTTACTTTTAGATCTGCAATCTTGTGCTCTATGATCAAATTTGTGATAGTTATAGCAATTACCATTGAGTCTAGGTGTTTTACTTGCCTTTTCCTTACATTCACGTGCTTGATGTCCAAACTTATTACAATCAAAGCAATAACCATTAAAGGTTGTTTTGGGATTGGACTTACCATTCTTTCTTTGGTAAATGTTTGTTGTATGACTTGGTTTTCTATAGTAGTGACAAATAGGTTTCTTGTTTCTCGGCTTAGCATTCTTTCTTTCACCTATCTTAGATGATTCTCCATCCTTAGTGGTTGTATGTTTTTCAATGTGACCTAATCCAGAAGAGTCTTTAGGTCTTCTTGATGCTTCCACCAATTGTTCAAAGTAGCTCCTAGCAGCACTTGGATCATTCTCTCTATTATTGATTTCTTTCTCAAATCTCAATTCATCTTTCAATAGACAATTCTCAGATCTGAGATTAACAATCTCCAAGTCTTTCCTGCTGATCTCCCGATTCACAAGTAGTAGTTGATTTTCCATGTCCACTTGATTAACTGTCATGGTTTGTACATCATGTGTTCTTTCATCAAGTCTGGTAGTTAGCATTCTCTTGTCTTCTTCTGCCATAGCCTTGTCATCTTCAGCTTTCTTTTTCTATTTGACAACTTCACACATTCTTATTGATCGGGCTTCTTGTTCCTTTTTCAAGTTTTTGACTTCTTCATATAGTGCACTGTTCTTTTCTAGTAGATCTACTATTGTTGCATCGCTCTCATTAGAATCTCCATTTTGAAATAGATTTGTAGTATCCTCTTCCTAATAATGAGTGTCATTCATTTGTTTGGCCAAATCTTTCCTTGCAGCCAAGGATTTCTTTAATTCTTGTCTTGCAGACTCAACCTATTGGAGTGCTAGCTGAACATCAATCTTTTGATTCTCAATGACTTTACCCATCTTGTAGATCTCCATTTCAAGATCTGATTTCTCAAGCTGATTATAACCTTTTTAGAGAATTTAAGCTCTGATACCAATTGTTGGAAATACAATAATGGGAAAGCAAGATACTGAGAGGGGGGGGTGAATCAGATCTTCAAGTATAAACACTTGAAACAAACTGATAACACATTCATACATAAATGAATCTAATGTAATCTCAGATAGCATCCACACCATGAAATAAGTAACACACTACACAATAATTTGATAACACAGAAACCCAAATAGGTAAAACTGGGGTGGGGATGACACCCCCAAAAATCTCCACTACTACAGTAATAAAGTGTACCTATCAAGGTTACAATGTTTGATTACAAAATATAATCTACCCTATGAAAGGTCTGCTCTGTTAAAAGCTTCAGATCATTACAATCTACCTTGTTAAAGGATTTAAACTTACAATGAAGTAAGCACTCTGTTAAGAGATAAATAAATGCCTACTAAAACCACTCTATTAAGAGATTTTCACCTAATACAATGATTAGAAAGTCTCAAGTATTGATCCTTCGATATGCACTCTAATGCTGATGACCGATCTCCTCTTTTCAGTATCTCTTCTGATCTTATAATCTAATATACCTTTACTCTATTGTTCACTGTGTTATTCTCTTCTTAATCTCTACTTCTGAATAAAATAACCCTTTGTGCATTTCACTTCAAAATGTAGTCACTTCAATACTTACTCTACTTCCTCTTGCACACACACAAAAATAGGGTTTCAAAGCAATCTAATATATCTATACAGATCTGATAGTGAGATATAGATCAACGATCAAGATCTGATATCCATGCCTTGATGGTAAAACAATTAATGCTTACAATGAGTCATGCATAGGATAAAACAATTAAATATATAATTAACTCCATATGAGAATATTAAATGCACACAATGTCGGCCTAAAAAGCTTATACAAGTCGGCTGGATCACTTATCCTTTAAGTTTGTATCATTCTTGATAAGTATACAAAAAATTGTTTTGCTCAGCACTTGACTGTCTATCACTCAGCACTTAACATCTCTATCTCTACTCAGCTCGGCAATGTAACTAGGCATACTGAAAACTGCTCGACAATGTTGCTCGACCTTGCATATTTTTAGCTATGCCACAGTGATAGCCAACTAAAACTACCTAATGAAATGACTAAGTGTTGGGCACTAATCATCAACATAGCTTAGAGATTAACATTTAGGTCCTTCTTCATTATATATGTCAGCTCCTTCAACTTGTTCAACAAAAAGGTAGCCCCCTCATGTCCAGCATTGATGACTAAATTTGTCCATTAAATACTCTTAATGGATACATAGAGGACATCTTCATCTAAACCTAGAACTGGTTTTTTGGAAAGGAACCTTGTTATCCCATATTTCTTAATCTCATTCATTTGATTCATCACATTGGCCCACTTTTTATTTTCCTTCTCACATTTAGCCAGCTCTGTTAGTGTTTTTGAGATTGACACTGCAATTGTTCCATGTGTTTGAATCAACTGAGTGATATAATCACCTCCACGCTAGATTACACCATGTATCAACTTGTTGAAAATGTCAACAATGATTTTTTTTCCTCTGGACTTGATCCAGTGTCTTTTTGACTTCAAGAAAACAATGATCAAAGGATTGAGGTACTTGAGCTAGTGGTAGGGGGTTTGGATCCCGTACTTCCTGTATGAAATCTGCCAATTTCTTTATTGTAGCCTTCAAATCCTTATCCTTTTCATCTTTGAAAGTCTTGTATAGCATATGTTTGGTAGATTTTTCCAGCTGCTTTGGATCTGCTACCCTAGTTACAAAGCCAAGGTCTATCTTTTCAACTGTAAAATCATCAGTAGTGGCTTTGCTGACATCCTTATCTTCCTTAGAAATTGCTCGCTTAGCAACCCAGTGCCCTATTTTTTCATCTATGTCAATCATAGACTCAGTTCTGATACTTTTTGGTTTGACCATAGTCCCCAAGAATTTGCTAACCATATCCTCCATAGGTAGAGTGATGGGAAGCACATTCCTTTTCTTGCTAATCGAGGTTTCCAGCCATTTGAGCGTGAGAGGTGGTGTCTGTAGAGATGTGTTCATTGCAATCACTTTGGAATCTCTAGTATTAGACTCACCAAATTTTTAACACCTCAGCCTCTTTAGATTGAGTGCTATGAGTGTTATTCTCTGACATTGGACTGTCTATTTCATCCAAATTGATTACTCTATTTTCCTTAGCTGCCACAATGTCTTGTTTTTTGGATTTGGTTCTCGCAACTCGCATAGATAAAGCGATACAGGAAACACTTTTTTTTCAGAATTGGGCTTGAGAGTTATTTTATTTTTAATCTTGGTGGAACCTACAATAGAAACATCATCATTAGATGGAGGAATAGGATTTTTAATAGGGCTGGAAAGGGAAGATCTCTGTGCATTGTGTCTTTTTTGTAGAGGAGGCATTTTTTATTAATCCACTTTTCATTTCTTTTGATCACACTGAGATTTTTGATATGTATGTTGTCTCTTTCATCAATACCCTAGTCTATTTTAGGCAAAGGTGATCCCCTGACTCTGGCTTCAAATAGATCATCAATTATCTCTTCACCTTCCTCTTCCTCTATCCCTGTGATTTCAAGGTCTATTGTTAGTGTAACAACTTAACTAAGAGTGAATCTCGACCACACCCCTCTTCTTACCTCAAAGTCATCAGTGTAGTTTTCCCATTAATCTTCCATTTGGGGAAGATGTTTAAATTTAGTAGGAAAATTAAAGTGTTCGGTTGCATAACCCCTGCTATCAAAATCTTTCTTAGCCTCAAAGGTTTTTAGATTTAACTTGTTCAATTCTAATTCAAGGTTGAGGGCATCCGAGGATGTTTTACATGTGTAGAACTCGAGCTCAATGGGAAATATTGACTTTGCTCAGCCTTTCCTATCTTTCACACCCTTATTCACATGAGCCAATTGATGGTCTACTTTGGTTATGACATGGCTATATAGAGCATACCTTGGGAGCCTGAATGGCTGACCTTCAAATCCTCCAATCCTTATGTAAGTGAATTTCCTGAACTGGATAAAGAAACTCCCAAAAGTATATATGAAATTCTTTGCTTCTTCTGACATTCTCTTTTCAGTGTTCTCCTGCAACTCATAGACCAACCTTCTAGAAAAAATCTCATTTACTCTCATGAAGTTATCAGTGTAAAATTGCCTCTACAAATGAGGTTAATAGTCGTATACCTTTATATTTGGAACATCCAATTAATGAAAAAGGCCTTTCCATTCCCTAGTATATGCCAGCACATAGAATAAGTATGAGGACATGTGAAAACCATTCCTTCGTGAGAAGTTTTCTAGTTGATGATGAAGTTCATCTATAATAGTGTCAGCCTAGTCAATGTATTTATGGCCACCTAGGGTTATTTGAATGTAAAAATACATCCAATCTTGCCAAAAATATGTGTGTTGGTTCCCCTTGACTCTGTTGATTAATATGACTAATTCCCCAACCATTGGTTTAAAGTGTTCTATAGTCAGAGGCTTAGGAATCCTAGACCCTCATCTTTGTGCTTTCAGCAGCCAATGTTGTGCAATTTCATTCCTATAAGCTTTTCGTTGGGTTGAGAAAATAGACTGAGAAGAGGCAGTAGTCCATCCCTCATAGGGATCTTTCTCAGGAATACCCATTGTTGTTTGAATAACATCCCTGGTTATGAAAACTAATGGGCTTCCATCTATCTTCTTTATACACTTCTCCTCCCTACCGTAACACTTGGCACATTCTACTATCAACTCAGGGCATGAAGTCTCTATGGGAAATGCAACAACTTCTGCCAGCCCACTTCAAACTACTTTCTCTATTATTGAACTTGGCAGTGGGTTTTTAATTTTTTCCTAATTTTTTCCAATGCCCCTGAACATATGGAATAGTCATCACACTCTAACAAGGAACTAATTAGGCAAGAAGTACGCCCAAAATTTGGGAGTGGAGGCTTCATGGAGAACCTAGATAATGATACAAAGAAAGAAGAATAAAGAAAGAAGATAATCTCTATAGGGGTTTTTAATTCACAATTACAACAACTTCAACTTGAATTAGTGGCACCAAGGAAAGATAACCAACCTATTTATTCACACAATTTCCCTAAGCTCTGAGAAAGAAGGTGATACCTCATCTACTCTGATACTTCTACCCCCTCTAGAAGAGTTTACCATGATAGAAAAAAAAGCTAAATTTCACTCATTTATTGACTAGCTCTTCGCAAGATAGTGGGAGATTTGCAATTAATGATAAAATGCCAAAAAAATATTTTAATTAATGATGACAAGATGTTTTCTTTATCACAACATTAATTACTGTACTTCCCCATGACTGAAATGACATTTAAACATCACTTCCCATGATGATTATATCTGTGCCATGCATGGATACCACATTCTTTGCTAGCTGTCATTTCCATCACATCGCTGCCATGTCACCACCACCTTTTCCTCCTCTCAACTTGATAACATCCTTTGAACTATGAACTCTGAACTAAATAAGTTCAAAATTTGAGTTCAATTTGAGACAAGACACGATTACCCCTTGACATGTTTAAAGAGATAAAATGAGCAGCAAGAAAAATAAATAAAAAGATTGCTAAAATATAAAGCAAGTTGTAAGGCACAGTTGAACCTTGAACTTTGAACTAGGCTAGTTAAACGGATAGATAAGCCTTGCAAAATGTGCCACTTAGTTTGCATGAAAATGAAAAAAAGAAAAACACACCGCGGGTTTTTATTGAAACTTGAACCTTGAACTAGGCTAGTTCAAGATTCAATTTCAACCGACAAAAGGAACATGAAAAGGACTAGAAACAACCATAGCGAAGCTAGCTCAAAATATATTTAAAGGGTATTTTTAAAATAAATGAGTTAATAAACAACAAGCAAAAATCAGGGGTAACATTATGGAAATCTCTGAAGATATGTGGCCAGTAGTAACCAACATGCAATATTTTGTGTGTTGTATTCTTAGCTTAGAAGTGTCCTCAACAAGCTCCCTCATGTAGTTCCTTAAGGATTTCATTTTCTTGGCCATCATCCAAACAGAATAATAAGACACCATTTCTTTTTTACAATATAAATCTCCTTGAATTAATATGTATCTAGATGCTTGAATTTGTATTGTTCTCTTCTGACTGTCAGTTAATCCTTCTCGACATTTCATATGCCTCAAGTAATACACAAAATCCTTGTACCATAGTCAATGTTCCATGCTTACAATAATATTTTCTAATTCCACTTGATTCACTTAAACTTCTTCTAGCTTTGAATCATCCATGAGATTTTCCAAGCCTTGACCTCGCACAAGCTTTGTAATTTGAATATCTATATTAAATTCATGAACTTGGTTAATCCACCTACATCTCCTGCCAGTGGTCTTTGTTTACACAAACATATCTTTGACAACTTCATTAGGTACATAAGCCACTAAATTTGCACCAACCAAGTACGGTCCAAAATATTTAACTGCCTTTACCAATGCATATGCCTTATTCTCATTAATGTTATAATTCACTTCTATTTCTTATAGAGTCTTGGTAAAAAATACCACAGTTTATTCATGGCCCTTATTGTTCTTCTACAACATTACAACCACTATTGTATTGTGGGAAGAAAAAGAAAATACTTGAAATGGTTTGGAGAAATAAGAAGATTCAAGAACATGAGCTTCCTTTAGTGCTCTTTTTATATTTATAAATGCTTACAAGGCTTCATTGGTCCACTAAACCTCTACTCCTTTCTTGAGAATTTTTGCAATTGGTTTTACAATTTCAGAAAAATTAGATACAAATCTCCTGACAAAATTGATTTTCCCAAAAAACGATTGAATAGTCCTGATAGGTTTAGGTACTTGGATCTTATCTATGGCAGAAATCCTTTCAGGGTCTATCTTTACACCTTCTTTTGATACAATATGACCTATAAAATTACCTTTTGTGACTCCAAAATGACATTTTTTAGGATTAAGAGATATACCATATTCCAATTCTCTCAAGAAACTTTTATCCAAGTGATTGCAGTGATCTTCTACTTTCTCTGAGTATGTTGTGAGATCATCCTGATATACCACTAGAATAATGTCAATCAAGCCCTCAAAGGCTACATCCATGACCCTTTGGAAAGTAGATCCATCATTTTTAAATCCAAATGGAATTTGTGCATAAACATATGTTCCCCATGTAGTTGTAAAGGTTGTCTTATACTTCTCCTCTTCTTTGACCTTAACCTGATTGTAGCCTGAGAATCAATCCATCATGGACAATAATTCGTTCCTTGTTACTTTCTGCAGTAATGCCTCCATGTTAGGCAAGGCATAATTATCTTTCAAGGATGATATATTTAAATTCCTAAAGTCCACACAAAGTCTTATATCATCATTTTTGTTTCTGACTAGAACTAAATTTGATACCCATTTAAATTTGATACCCATGTTGAATGTCTGATTGGCTTGATTATCCCAACATCCCTTAATTTCATCAGTTCTTCTTTCATCTTTGGAGCCAAGGTTGGATTTATGGGATGTTGAGTTTTCCTTAATTATTTTTCTTATAGTTTTAGAGGAATCTCTATATGTGTAAATATTCAATATGTGTAGGCAGGTGCAAACAAGCAAATGTTAGTTAAAACAAATGCATACAATAAAGATTCAACACATAACCTAAGATTGAACTAAAATGGAAGCACCCTCATTGCATTTGATTTGTTCTTTTATGTAGGTTTTTGGGTATGGCTCTCCAACACAATAAGATTAATCTCCAAAGGAATGCAAGTCTTCAAGAATGTATATGAAGCTAAATGCAAGCTAAATGGAGATAAAAGAGCTCACAAAACTAGTATGAATAACTAGTTTTCAAGAGTGATAAAATGATGATGAGAATATGATATTATTATGAAAATGTAAGTATAATACTAACATAATAAGACTAAAATGATATAACATGCTACAAGATGAGAAATATAAAACATGAAGACTAAAAATTATCTCTATATATTCTCTAAGATGATAACAATGCACTTTGAAAGTAAACTAGCATGATAACTCTACATAAAATGAATGGATGAAAATGCAAAGGAGGAGGCTCTATTTATAGATTTTTAAAGGGAGGCTAAGGGGCTTGGATGAGGTGGATCCTATGTGGAGGCCACATAAGATACACATGGAACAACCATAGGACAAAAGGGGTGACTAATGGGAGATCCATTGGATAAAGGGATGGTCACATTTGGGTCAAACAAGCTCACACATGTGTGAGAAAACTTGTTATAGTGACGGGTCCATGACAAGGGTTTGGGAAAGTGTGTGATGTGAGAAGGCTTAAGTTTCTCACACATGTGTGAGAAACTTTAAGGGAAAGAGGAAAGCGGAAACAACCTTGTAAGAGTTGGAAGTTTCTAAAAGAGGAAAGTTTCTCACATGTGAGCAACTTTGAGAGAAGAGAAAGGGAGACTGTTGTCAATCAGGATTGCGCCTTTAGATTTGATAATAAAATCTATCTATCCTTTTGAAACATGGAAACTCTCTCGGGTGGTGGGTTATCCTTAAACAAGAGAAGAATCTCTAGAAGATAGTCTGGTTCCTAGATAGAGCTCACCTAAAAACTAAATGTGTATGTGGGAAAGAGGTAGAAGGATAATATGAATACCTAAAAACTAAAAGAGGTGATACACCAAACAATTTGTATGTAACTTTGAATGAATCAATGTGAATCACAAAAATACTAATAGCTCTCAATGCTCAAACAAACATGTAATTACAACAATGATTCTATGAAAGGATCTGAAATCTTTATCTTTGAAAGGGAAACTAGGTTTCACCAATTTTCAGCAAAGAACTAGGACTCACAAGCAAAGAACTATAATAACAAGTATCAAGATTTGAATATGCAGCAAGGAATATAGCTTAAATGAAGGATAACACAACCTAAAAGCAAGAAAATCCACAATATTGCACTTCAAACTAATGAGAAAGAACCATTGTATCAATATAATCAATGTTGTAAAAGCTCTGCTACAAAATGCCCTTACAATCTACTCACAAGTCTAAAATGTGAAAAACGTGTGAGCCAAAAAAAAGGTCCTAAAAAATGAGGTGAAAATACAGTGATATAGGCCATAGATCTGAAAGGGTCGGATGCATGAGAAAACCCCATAAAATTAGGAGAAAAACTATAAGAAATTGAAGTCTAAGTGCTCCAATAACTCCTCCAAACCATGCATAACTAAAATGTCACTCAAAGTCCCCCCAATACTGCTCCAAATCTCCATAAAACATGAAAAATATGTGGGGGGGATATGAAGACAAATCCAACCAAATTAGGGACATAACTGCTAGAAACTAAGGTATAAGTGCTCCAAAAGATCATCAAAACTGATAACAACTAAACAACTCCCAAGTAGCTCCAAATAGACCCCAAGTGTTGTGAACAAGCCCTAAGTGCTCCAAAACTGATAGCGAGAAAAAATCCTCTCCAAGAAATGAGTATGAGACAAGGTAGTCAACTGATGGTCAACACTAGAAAAGTGTGGCACAACTAAGGCAAACTCCTAGAAGAACAACTTTCTACTTGCACTTTGAATAATTAATAATGTTTGCTTATAAAATTGATAAATAATTACTATTATCACAATGAAAATGCAAAAAGAAAACTTCCACTAAGGCTCAAAATTTGTTTATTTATTTATTAATTGATTATATTTTAGTGTATTTAATTCTAAAATAAATAGTGTATGCATCCTTCAATCGTGATCCGTGGTTCCCAAGATTTCCAAAGGCAAGGGTTAGTAGCAAAGGTTTTACAATGATATAAATCCAATACACAAAGCTACCAAAACGAATAACTTGAAACGTAACCAATAAAATGTACAAACAAAAAAAGGAAAACAAATGAATGCAAACCCCAAAGTGCTTGAAGCTTCTATTGTCTCTCTCTACTCCTTCTGAAACTTTGTTTTTGGATGCTCAGTATTGGTATGGGTAGCGTCTATGACTTGAGAAGTGTCGAGAATTTTCTAATTGAAACGGGTGTGTGATCGCAAGATGGTTTGAATGCTAGAACCAAACTAACATAGTAATGGCGCACGAGAGCTTGAAATCCTAGATCCTTCAAATGGTTATGAAGGGTTTATTATATAGGAATTGAGGATGATATGAATAGTAGATCAATCCCAGAGATAGGGAGATGAACGATTGAGATTTAAAGGAACTAGAGAAGCCATCAGTAAACTCCACCTCTTCATTTGGTAAAGAGGAGATAGAGTTTGGTTGACTAAAGAGCTAATTGTGAGTTACCTTTTTGAACTGAAGAGGTGGGTGAAGTTACCCATGTGGACTGGAGAGATGGGTGGAGTAACCCATGTGATCTGATTGGAGTTATCTCTTTGAAGATAAATGAATATTTAATTCATTTATTTAATTAAAGTTTTCAACATGTGAGATAATTGAATTCTTTTTTATTTAGAATTGCTTTATTGGATGAAATCAAATTAATTTAATTGAAATTAATTTAATTGGAAGAATTTAATTAGTAAGTTTAAATATTTGAATTTGAACTATAGGAAATTGAATTGAATTAATTAATTAATGGTAATTAATCAATTAAGGTTAATTAATTAAATAAAATTAATTATTTAATTAATTTTGGGAATTTGATTAGATGATTTGGGGAATGAATTTAGAGGAAAATAGATGATTAATTAATGATTAAAAAACCATTAATTAATAGATGAAAATTAGTGTTTTTAATGTAAAGTCGCAAGCCTGTCCATTTTCGGGTGTCTACAAATAGTTTAGCTATTTGATTTAAAATTAGATATATTAAAATATAATTAGTTAATAAATTAATTTATTTATTTAAAAACTTCCCCATTTAGTCAATCAAGACTAAAAATGACAATCTCAAAACTATACTCTTAATTACTAAACACATTATGCAAAAGATTTCCTTATATTTCCTTGATTATATTAATATCTTGTAAATACAATTTATTTAATATTAAATATGTTAAATAGAAATTAATAAAATCCTACCTGATATATTTAATATTAATTAAATCTTATCAAAATTTACAAACTACTAAATATATTAAATAGAATTAAAAAATAAACTTTATACCATATATATTATAATATACCTCTCATTTAAATTTAATAGATAATAGACTTATCTATTACATATAAACTAAAGATAAAATATAACATATATTGTATAAAGTTTATTATAAAAGGAAATACAAAATAAAATTTATACATAAACATGAAGTAAAAAGAGTATAGTTGAGATCTATCATTAACATTTTATTTGACCTAAGGAAATTTGAAATCTGAATTATAACCTAGAGATTGAACCCTAAACTCAACATATCTTTTATTTTCTCCTGCTGCTCTACTGCTTTGTCATCATGAAGGATGAGGGTTTGGGGTTTGTTGCCTGTGCAAGGCTTAATGCATTTCTTGTTGATTTCCTTGGTCACTACGACTCATCGTGACCTTGTTGTTGCATTTGGAGAGCTCCCTCGCAGTGGCTGCCTTCTCTTGAGTGTTTAGAACACTGTTAAATGTTTCTCTCTGCATTCTTAATGGAGGCTATGACTACTCTTTTATCATCTTGTGATTACTAAAATTGGTACTTCCTTTGTTTTAGTGTTTTTAACTCCATTTTCATGCACTGCTTCTTTAAAACTAGTAAAAGAAAATAATTTTTTATGTGCAATGATAGAACTCTGGTTCCTTTGCTTCTTTTCATTGGAGATCTCTACATAAGCCGTAAATGTTTCTCTTCATCTGGTTATGGTAGCTTGGCCTTTTTTTGGTTTCCTTCTCTGAATTATGGCCTTCTAACTTAGTATGCATTTTGATAACTCAGTCTTAAAAAGATATGAAAATAAAAAATAGTCACTTTACACAACAATTTAGTTTGTAATTTCACTTGGGTTGAGAAAATGTTGCAGAAAAAAGCACTTTCAAGCTACTGTGTTACTTGTCTTCTCAACATCATCACTTACATTCTTTGTTTGATCATCATTCATCTTTCCACCAACGGATAAGAAAACCCTATCACCTATAAATGCTCTAAACCACATAACATTGTGACTTAAATAAAAATCTCCTAAAGACCTTTCTAGGAACAATTGACTGGAGTTTGGGTCCCTGCTCACCAAAGAAAAATTATAACTTGTTTTGCTTTTCCTTGGAGCACTTGGATCCTTCCTGGAACCCTTTTATTTCTTCATGTTGCTGCTTATTCGGTGCAGCATTGTAGCTCTGAATCCTGACTGCAAAAAATTGTACATGCAAATCCCCTAACACCTTGTTCCAAACATTACAACGACAAGATAGCCATGCTCACATTTACCATCTATAAACCCACTCACAACACTTCCTATTGACAATGCTTGATCAACTGCTGCTCCAAGAGCTTGAACAAATTCAATATTTCATTTGATCCTTACATTTGAATCCTCTAATGATGCACACTTACAACTAGCCTCTAGGGGAGATATTAATTACTGATGTCTTAAAAGTATTGGAAAAACATTGCCATTATTAGATTTTTGTAACATAAAATTCATTATTTTCTCCTCACTATAAAACTTGACACTCAACAACATCAATTAATTATTCCTTATTGTGCTTTTGATGATTTGGACAAGCATTGGTTGTATCTATAGCTATCCTCATGCTCTATTTCATTTTTGTTATTGTACTCTGGTGGTTGTGGTGTTGTTATCAATGATCTAATCTTTATAGAATATGCTTCACCTTTGTTTTTTTGTAATTATTGTTATAATGTGTCTGTACCTGCACATGCAACATATTTTGTTAAGATAAAGCATGTTGTCTTGAATTTATCCTTCTCTCCTCTTTTTCACACTAATGACATGTTGCTGATTTTAAATCATTATGTATGTTCTGATTTTGTTATATGCTCATGGTACCACTGTCGATATGTTACCCTTAAATGTAGAAAGAATATATCGTTGGTGTTGCTCCATATTTGAAATTCTATGTGCAGCTATTCTAGTAAATTCTATTTTTTTTCTCACAAATATGAACTCAAAAGCTCTCCATAACTGTGATCTCTGCAATGATGCTCTTTACTAGAGTTAAAAATGATCATACATTACAATGTGACCAAGACTTAATCTCTTAACTATCATTCCATTCAAGGGATGTTCCATCATTGGATGTATCCTTAGTTTGTTTCTGTGATGAATGCATCCTTTGCTTAAATATTGCTGCTATCCCTACTAGTTTTCTGAGTTTGAAAACGAATGTTATTTAACACCCTTATTGCTGCACTATCTCCATAGTTACCCTTTGCAAATATTAGAAAGTACTTCCTAAATCTGATTGCATTTTCATGTTGTAGATGATCTTTAGATGAATATCACTTCATAGCACTCTTTTGCTGAATATCACAGTTTCTTATGAATAGTGAAGAAATGAATATTGTCTTTATTATGATGAAAGCTAAGCTTATATACTTGTACCTAAACCATACTTCCTATAATCTATTTTATTGAAGAACATAGCACTTGCTACCACACCTTTTCATGCTCTGTATCTAATCAATATGATTCACCATTTAATGATTTTGTTCCTTTCTTGTACTCTTTTCTTTTTCTATAACAGTTTTTGTTAGAGTAGTCATATTATAGCTAATAATTAATTTATTTAATTATTAGTCTATTATACTCTACGCTTAAGTTAAACTTAGGCATCTATTATTCTTTAGGATTTTTCACCTTTAGGGTTTCATGATTCCTTTTATAAGGATTCACCTCTCTTTGTTTTTCACAAGGGAGTTTTCACTTTTCATTGTAACATCTTGAAACATATTGTTAATATATTGTTTTCTTGTGCACATGATGTTTCCTGTATTTTGGCCTCCATAGTTTTTCCTGTCTTCTGTACTTTGCTTCTTTCATGTGATAGGGTTATGCATGCAGGTGTTCTTGGGAGAATAGGGTTTTACCTATTCTAACAGTTTTTTCATCATTTGTAGTACCACTGATTTGTCCCTTTACTTTATGTTTTAGACTTCATTATCAGAATGAATGTTGTCTTTCAATCATAAGAATGATCTTTTACTGACTAATAATATATAAACAACATCGTAATAAAGTTGTTTATTATAAAGAACTATCTATTCCTTAGTTACAAGCATCACATATCTATATTCTGTATAATCAAATGTTGTTTTTTCATAGATACATGTTGAAAATATTGGTTTACTTCTAAAGTACATTGTCTATTAGCTAGGATCACTCTCATAATGCTTTCCTCATTAATCTGATGTTTTTTTCTTTAATTCATATATGGCACAAAAATGTTACTCACCTCATTTGCAATGAAAACTGAGGATTGAATGACTGAATACCTCTGTTGTTGTATTACACTCCATGTTGTTGTATTCCATGTTGTTTCTCTTCCATTGCTTCTTGCATAGTAACTCATTGTATTTCTGCCCTTATATGACTCATTTGACATGAATACATCCTTGAAAGCAAATCTGATTTATATGATAGCCAATGCTTTGTAAATCATCTTTTATAGTAGAGCAAGATAAATACCTTTTGCAGCAACTCAAAAAACTTTAAAATGAACTGAAAAGTATCCTGTAGCACTTGTATGCTTGATTTGTAGGCTAAAAGGTTTCATGACAGAATGCTATGAACCTTCAACAACCAGTCTTCTATAGCTTCCTTAATTCAGTTGGAAGGTCCCATACTTATAATGTATGTATGCCCCCTCTACAACCTCCTTAATTAATCTTCGCCTCTACATGACTTCAGTTGGAAAGTTTCACACCTGTAATGTATGTGTGTCACTTCAACAACCTACTTGGGCTTCATGCCTGAATCTGCACATGAAACAAACAATATTAGCATAAAAAATGATTTTATCTCTATTTTCTTCCTTCTCCTTTGCATCTTTTAATTTTTTATCTGCATAAGCATATTTCTGTTTCTAGAATAGTGTAGAGGTATTAGGAATGTTTCCATTGCTCAGTTCTTCTGAACTGACTCTCTTTTTTCCATTCTATTTTGCAGATCTATCAAAGCTGGAGATGCAGGCCCAGAAACTCAACACAAAGTCAAAGATCACTCTCCCATACATGAAATGGAGGATTTCCCTCTATCCCTTTAGTTCTTTAATATTTATAATGTGTATATTCATATAGAGTATTAGGAGTTGCTACAGTTTGTGTGGATCTGAATGCATTGTATATATTTTGTATAATTAAACTCTGAACATCATCATTGCACCTTTGTAAAATAGAATTTGAATAATATGTGATAAAATTGCAGTGTCTTGTACTTGTAAATAATATTTGAATAATAGTGATCAATTTATCAATGATTTTTGCATTGTGTACTTTACTTTCTACATTTAATGAATTCTTTAATTTATAACAGCAGTTACCCAATCACATAATTCCATATAAAAGTAATTTCAACTTATCAATTTAGTATGCAAATTAAATTGTTAACATCTTTGGTGACCTCTCAGGGGTGTTTTCTTGCTAAACAAAAGACCAATTGCCTTTTGCAGTCCATTGGGCATAGAGTCTTCAACTTTGCAAAAACTGAACCTTCTCAAACTGAAAACAAGCTAAATACTAAAACTAAACTGAAACAAAACCATGAATATTACTGTTGTATTATAGTGTCATTGCATGGATGAAATGCTTATGATATGGGGCAATAGAATATATTCCATATGTTTGAATATGTTAAGTTGATCAGCAAAATGCAGAAAGATAATGCAAGACGTTAAATCAATTAATGGATTGTATTGTCATTGATGTCAACCTGATATAATCTGATCGATTATATACAAAGTGTCAAAGAATTTAGAGAAATAGAGAGATAAATATTATGCTTTTAGTAATGCATAATAGATCAACATTCACTAAGTGACAAAAAAAACTGACAGGTAGTGCACCCCGATGGACAGAGAAACCCGAAAGGAAAGTCATAGTGATTCCCGAGCAAGAAACCCGACAAGCACTACTGACGAGAAAAATCACAAGCATTATCGATGAGCATAAATTTACAATTATGCCTGTTAGATAGTGCAAACCTGATGGACAGACAACCCTGATGGAGATGCCTGAGGAGAATTGAAGTGTTGACCGAAGCTATCAAAGAGTTAAACACCAAAAAGAACTGAAGTTCAGAATTGACAAAATACTTAGCTGGCGAGAGCTAAAGATAGAGTTAACTAGCTGTTAACATTATTTTCATCAACAAGTTAAAGCCAGAGATAAGGGAAAGATTTAAAGTTGTTTTATACCAATTGTCAAGGAGAATTCTATGGGATAAAAACTTAAGTAAAGCTTTAAAGCAAGATTGGCTAAGATTGTGGATTACTCCAAGAACAAGAAAATCAAGAACTTAGAAATGGTGATATCATGTCTATAAAAATACAATCTAATTCATTATGAATTAGGGGAGTGAATAGAAAAGGATGTTGAAGAGAAACTGATAAAGAACAACTTCATACAGCCCTAATCAATCAAGCTGAGGAAAGAGATAAATATTTCTGTGGACACCGAGACACAAAGAATCACAACATCACCGAGCAGAAAGAAGTGGAGAAAAGGTATTGGAAAGATACATTGATCAGAAAGGTATTATGAGCTTACAATAGATCTGAAAATCTACAAGTCTATAGTTGTATATGTGAACAGATCATTTACTATTTCAATTTAACCATTGGATCATAAAGTCTCTTAACTGAGTGGGACTTAACAATCCTTTCTATGTTGAGATACATCCCAAGGAGTATCAAAAATTTTGGTCATGAAGATAGCATGAGATGCCAGATACCATTTGAAAAACTACACTGGGTTTGGTCATAGAAGGTAGCATAGAGATTCCTGTCATCAAGTGACAAACTATTCTATTTAAATCCTCTAACAAAGTCACACCTAACAGTGTGTTTGTAACCTTTAACAGGGTTGGCTCTTCATCGAGCTCACTTAAGAAGAGTGAAAATTTTGGGTTACCGGTCCCAAGTGTTTTTTCTCTTAACAGGGTTTCCACATTAAAAATCCATGTGGAAATGTGTTTATGAGGCATTACTTTAGTGTTTTTCATTACACATAACTAATTATGGATTGATCAGTATACACTAAGAAATTTACTGTATTTTGGTAAATGAAATATTGCTAATCGGTAAACAGTAAGAATAAGGTTTGACAGTGAACTCTGAGCAATAGTTATTTGTTAAGATTATTTGAAGGCATTCATCTTGTAGGACCAATGGTAACTAGAGGCTTAATATTGTGGTACTAAGTTTTTGGATTGATTTATTAAAATAATTTTGAGGCCACTGAGACACCCCCCCTCTTATTTATTCTAACAATTAGTATCAGAGCTTGTGTGCTTAGAAAGGGAGTTTAACAACTCAAGAAAAATATTACAAGGTCAACAAACGAGATGTGCCCAAGTTGAATAAAGACAACTTTGCATCATGGAAAAGAAGAATAAGAATCCACCTATTAGGTATTGGTAATGATGTTACTCAACACCTAGATACTGAATATGTGTTTCCTATAGGACCTCACACACTTGAGCAATTGAGAGAAAAGTTTGAGCATAATTGCATGATGATAGAGCTTGCTTCCTCACTCTCTGATGTTGAGTTTGAAGATGTCAAAACCTACACCTCTGCTAAGAAAATGTAGGATAAATTGAAGTTGGTACATGGAGGAGATGCTAATGTACTAAGAGCCAAGGTAGAAAGCCTTAGACAGAGGTTTGATGACCTAAGGATGAAAGAAGGAGAAAATATCACTCAGTACAACTGCAAAATTAAAGAGGTAGTCAATGTTATCTTAGGAGTTGGAGGTGTACTTGAAGAAGAGACAGTGGTAAGTAAAATCATAAGAACCTTAGTACCTATTTATGCTATTAGAGTATCTGCTATACAAGAAATGAGAGCAATTTCAAACAATAATGTTACTCTAGATAGTCTGATTGGTAGACTGGTTTCATTTGAGATGAATAACTTTGATAATAGTGTCTTACCATCTATAGAATCTAAATTCAAATCTTCTTTGAAAATAAGTAAGTCAAGTCATAAACACACTATGAGGAATGATAGTGAAAGTGATAGTGATGACCAAGGACTTGATGAGATTAAAGCACTAATGGATAGAAGATTGTAGAGAGGAAAAGGTAGATACAAAGGTAAATTACCACTTGTATGTTTTAATTGTAAAGAGGTTGGACACTTTGCTACAAGATTTCCTCACATAAGAAAATATGACATAAGTAATGATAGAACATATGAAAAGAAGTATGACTGAGGTGATAACAGATATTATCGAAGCAACCAACAATCTTATAGAAGAGCTACCTGAGACTACAAGGATGCAGGGAAGAAAACTTGTTACCTAGCTGAGAACAGAGCTGGAGACACTGACACCGAATCTTATGAAGACATTGAGATGGTATTTGTATCCATGAAGGATGATTTAGATGAAGAAGAAGAAAGGTATGTAGAGACTACACTCATATCTAAGGTTAGTAAGAATGATGTCTGAAAATCTACAAGTCTATAGATAGCGGTGATAAACAAAAGTTTGAAACTTTTGAATACTATAATGGTGGATCAGTAAGAATGGGAAATGACACACCTTGTCCAGTTGAAGGTAAAGGAACCATAATGTTGAATAACCTGATCAAATGTGAAAATGTATACTGGGTAAAAGGACTTAATTATAATCAATTGAGTGTTTCACAGCTGAATAACGCAGGTCACCGAGTAGCATTTGAAAATAAGAAGGAAAAGATCTTCAATGAAATAAGAAGATCGATCAGAACTTGTGAAAAGACAAAAGGTAACCTTTTCTATCTTGATGACATTAACACCACTTGTTTAATGGCTAGAAACAAAGACATTTAGTTGGGGCATAAAATACTATGCCATGTGAATTTTGACAACATGATAAAGATAAGCAATAAAATAAGAGTAATAGGCTTACCAAGCATGTCAAAGCCCGAGCATATCATGTGCAATAATTTTCAAAAAGGTAAGATGACAAAGTATAGTTTCAAGAGTAAATCCCATACATCTAATGTCATTCTAGAATTAGTCCATACTGATCTATGTGGACCCATGAGGACAAAGAGTTACTATGGTGATAGGTATTTCATTCTCTTTGTAGATGATTATTCTAGAATGATGACAGTTTTGTTCTTAAAAGATAAATCAGAAGCATTCAAGATGTTTAAATGGTATAAAGCTATGGTAGAAAAATAAAGTGGTAAGGAATAGAAATGCTTAAGGTCATATAGAGGAGGGGAATTTGTTTATGATGAATTCACTAACTTCTGTAATGAGCATTGAATTAAAAGACAGGTTTTGGCACTAAGAACACCACAAAAAAATGGGATTGCTAAGAGTAGAAATAGCTCAAACTTTCTAGAGGGAAGCTGTCAGTACTGTTGTCTGCACATTGAACAGAGTACAATTGAAGAAGGACACAAAGAAGACACTCTATGAGATTTGGTATGGTTACACACCCAATGTAAGTTACTTCACAATCTTTGGAAGTCAATTTTATATTTTGAAAGATGATAGAAATGGAAAGCTTGACTCCAAAAGTGAAGAAGTTATCTTTTAAGGGTATTCCACATAAAACAAGGCTTATAAATGTCTTAACAAGTCCTCTAATAGGATTATTGAAAGTGCAAATGTAAGAATAGATGAATTTGCAGAGAAGAATGATAAGGAAAGCAAAAAAGAACTAGAAGAATACAATAGGTTTGTTTACACTGAAGAACCTGACACTCTACTCGAGCAACAATGTATCGCTCTCGAGAAACAGAATATTGCACCCGAGCATCAAGCTAGAATTACCAAAATTTAGGAAATTCCTCAAGATGATGTGCAATGGAGATCAGAAAAAAGGTCAAGATGATGATCAAAATGATGGACAAATAGCTGAACCGAAACTTTCCAAGTATGTCAGAATACATCATCCATAGAATCATATCATAGGAGACAAGAAAGCTAGAATGAGAACAAGAAGTAAGTCACTAAACACTAGGTGTTTACTTTGTGATTTTGAGCCTAAATCTGTTAATACAGCACTTGAAAATGAAGAATGGGTAAGTGCTATGAATGAAGAGATAGAAAAAATTGAGAAGAACAAGACATGGACATTAGTACTGAGACCAGATGACAAGAATGTCATCGGTACCAAATGGATATTTAGAAACAAGCTGAATGAGAATGGAGAAGTCACAAGGAATAAAACAAGATTAGTATGCAAGGGGTATGCACAAGAAGAAGGTATTGATTATGGAGAAACCTTTGTACCCATTGCTAGACTAGGAGTAAGAATATTACTTTCTTATGCTACATTCAAAGGATTCAAGGTATACTAGATGGATGTCAAATATGCATTCCTAAATGGAATACTAGAAGAAGAAGTATACATTGAACAACCAAAAGGGTTTGTTGATCTAGACAAAAGAAACATGGTATGTAGACTACATAAAGCCTTGTGTGGATTTTAACAAGCACTTAGAGCCTGGTATGAAATACTTCACTCCTATCTCATAAGCATTGAATTTGTAAGAATAAGTGAACATAGCAATATGTACTTAAAAGAAGACACTGATGGTAATATTCTGATTGCTGAAATATTTGTTGATATCATATTTGGGGGTAATGAAATGTTATGTGAATACTTTTCTAAAGAAATGAGCAAAGAGTTTTAAATGTATATGTTTGGGGAGATCAAATTATTTCTTGGTCTATAGATTCTTCAACAAGATGTAGGCATATGTTCTAGGGTATTGTGTTAGTGAAAGAGATCTTCACTAGCACGGAAACAATATCTGGCAACAGAAAAAACATGGGTGTCTATGTCATGGACCTTCATGTCCTAGTAGTGTGACACTTGTTGTGTTAGCTAACATTAAAGCATTGGGCCTATAATAGTGTATTTAACATCCAAAATTGCCTTAGATTAATCTGTTTTTCCTTGTGTCAAAACCTGTTCTAGATTACAAAACACATTGTCCATTGTGCTTGTTCTTTAATCAGTTCCAAAAATGCAAAACAAACATCAAAATTGTTAAAATGAGTCCAACGTGTTAAAGTCTAGGGTTGTCAAAATCAAAACTATTATGCAAAATAGAAGCCTTGTTCCTAAAAACCAATTCTATCAGACAGTGAAGCCCAATTTTGAGTTTTTTTAAGACTGTTTCCCCTTTGCTGCAATTGCCCGCATTTTTCCACAATTGATGAAATTTTTCCGCAATCATCTCTTTTATTGCCGCACTTGACCTGTTTATTACCACAATCAGTGATAGATTACCGCAATCAACCAGTCACTTTACCACAATTGATGGACGTTTACCACAATTGACCAAAAACTTTAAAACACCTGTTTTGACCTAAAAACCTTGAAAATACTCTTCATTTTGTATAAAATATCAGTGTCTATCCCAGAAAAATGCAAAGAACATTGTTTAAATTTCTAAACTTTAAAGATCATCCATTATTTGAAAGCACGATCATCATCCAAGCATTGTTAGTTTGAAAGTTCAGACTTGAAATATCTTGATCTCGTTATCTCAAAATCATCATATCTCTATCAGTGACTTTGTCACAAGCAATAGTCAACAATATTATTCTTACATCATCAAATCTTTGAGATCAAGATAAATCAACATTTGTCCTTAGAATTACCCTTGTCAAACCATAACTCAGACTCTCCTAGAAAGGTTATCCTTTTCTATTTGCTTTATATCACTTGTTTTAATCACAAAATATGGACAAAACTATGTCTCATACACCCTATGGAGGGCCTTATACAAGTTCAAAGGCTAACAATAAACCCGATGAGTCTTATATTAATCAGTTTCCCACTTGGTAAATAGAGAAATAGGATGATCCTTTCAGAAATACCATTCCTTCTCTTTTCATTAAGAACCCCCATAGACCCACATTGTTCGATGATGTCACAGAGGAGGAGCTTGAAGACATAGAGAAAGACAACTATTCTATGCAAGTGGTTGACGTTGTTGTAGAGAGAAATCTTGAACATTTTTTAGCCATGTTGATTAAAAAGGGATTCAAAATCCCCGCTGAATTTAATGTGTCAACCATATGGCCCAAAAATCCTCTCATGGGCCAAAACACTACTTGAACCTCTCAAATGGAGCCTGTGATATCTCAAATATTCCCATCCTTGACAACAATGACATCTACACAGACTGTGTCCAATTAGACCAACTTTGCGAACCAAGCAAGCACATCTTCCACGCAAAGCATGATAGGCTCCCAATTAAGTGCACCCATGGTCACTAGTATGACTCAAACCTCAGCCTCATGTCCTACCCAATTCATCTCTCGTGCTATGCCCTCAATCCCACCAACAAGCACCAACCCTTTTGCAACTATGTCGCTACTACAGTCAGTCCCTACTAGCCTTGGGGTCAATAAATCGTTCCCATAGGGATCCATCTTTGTGGGTCTAACTTTTAGTCAATTCCCACCCAAGGGTATGCCTTTTCTCATATAGGGACCATAACAACCCCAACAACAACAACCTCAACCCCAGCAGTAGCAATCCTATCTTTGGTAGCAACAACAACCTCAACCCAAACAAAAAACACAACATAATCAATCTTGGGCCAATCACATGCCCCCGTATTAGAATCATGTGTTGGTAAATCAATATCAAGTCCCAAGGATGAGATCGTATGTCCCTACTCAAGGGACACAGAGGTGCAGCCTCATACCTACTACATTATAGAGGTACAATGTCACAAATAATCCTTAGTCCCAAATAGACATGCTGATCCAACAAGTGCAGAATGTTCAAACCCAAATGATGGATATGAAAAATCATGGGAAAACTAAATCCTACACCATAGAGGATTTATACCCATACCCCTTTGATCACTCTCTTCACATGTCTCCATTTCCCACTCACTTCTTGGTACCAAAATTTGACAAATACAGGGTCAGTACCAACCCTATTGAGAATATCTAAGAATTCTTTGCTATTTGCATTGAGGTCACACATGATAAGACATACTTAATGTGACTTCCCACAAAGCTTATCTAGACCAGCAATAGAATGGTTATCAAACTTACCTCATGGCTCTATCTTGGGGTGAATTGTCTAAACAGTTCATCACTCACTTCTATCATAACATCGAGTCGAAGGTCAACATCAAGGACCTTTGTCACATCAAAAAAAAAAGATGGAGAGTCCTTTGTAAAATTCCTACAAATATGGAGGAATAGTGCAAATAGAATCACATATGACGTACCCGATCAAGACCTCATAGTCATGTTCATTGATAATCTGATTCCAGATATGTCATTTATGACAGAAGTGCAGCTAGCTCCAAACTTCAAGCAAATCATCGAATGAGGAGTTTGTTGTCAGTATAACTTAGTCAAATTAGGTGTCCTTACAAATCCTACCCAGACAAATACAAACAAGACTGCAATAGATAAAGCTAAATGGTTGAATAAAAACAAAAATGTCACCAATGATGGTGTCATTGGTTTGAAAATAGTGAACTACACCCGACCCAAAGTGTCACTACAAGGTGCACCTATGGATAACCAACAATCCAATGTGCCCACTCCACAAGCACACGCTCATAATGAACCACCCCTTGTCCAAGCGGCCACTATGTCAAACAATCAACCACAAGCATAGCGCCAACCATGGTTTCCATTTCCAAAACAAGATTACACACCATTAGGAGAGTCAATAGAATCAGCCTTAAGAAAGTTAATACAGTCCAACAACATCACTCTCCCTGAAATCAAAGAATATGAACATGGTGAAATCAAACCAAAGTGGTACAATGATAATTATTTCTGCAAATTTCATCAAGTGAAGGGACACAAAACACCCAACTTTTATCAATTAAAAAATGTCATCCACAATCTAATTGACACAGGGTTCATTGACGTAACCAACAACCAAACAAAAGGCACCACTGATCATATGATATTTAGTGACACCTTCCCTTATAACAATAAAGGGAAATCCTCCAGGTCTAGTAGACAGTCAAAACTGGTGAACTACACCTATGCCAATAGTGACAACACTATTAACTACATAAATCCTTCAGATAGTCATGTGGCTACCATTACTATCAGAGACCAAGGTGCTAAATGTGTTGTAACCATGTGCCATACAAAATTTGTATTTCAAGGAGTACCTTCCACATTTTCTACACCAGTCAACCCTCCTACAATATCATATCCATAGACAAGCCTAGTAGATCAGCTAAAGAGCATGCCTACCCAAATATCCATGTTTGACCTTTTGTGCATGTCCCCGCAACATAAGCAGGCATTAGACTAAGCACTTCAAAAATTAGTTTTCCCAAGGGACATAACCCTTGAGAGATTCCAAATAATGGTAAAACATATAGCAAAAACCAAGCATGCAACCTTCACAGATCATGACGTGTTGCCACACAAACCCTTGCATAATGATCCCTTGCGCTTTCTCATCCAGGTTCATAAACATTCAATCCATAGAGTCCTCATTGAAGGTAGGGTTGGATTAAACATTTATACTCTAAAGGTAATCAAGCACTTAGGCTACTCTGAATCGAGTATTGATGTCACAAAAAGGATCAACATCAGAGCCCATGATGAAGAAGAGAGATCTTCCAAATGTATTATCATTCTTCCAGTCCGGATAGGTCCAGTTGTCAAGAACACTCCCTTCCAGATGCTAGACCTAGAATTGGGATACAACATGTTATTGGGGAGACCATGGATCCATGAGATGCAAGATGTACCCTCCACATATCATCAGTGCATCAATTTCCCACACCAAGGGGCATAATTCATTATAGAAGGAGATCCAAACCCATTCCAATATTGCAACGCTATCCAAAGAAGTACTGAAAACCAGGTTCCATCAAACCAAGAGGCAAGTATCCCTTCCACATCAAATTCAATTCCCAAATATGTCATGAGAAGAGTGGGAAAGTATCTATTACTGAAAAAGGATGTAGTGAATATAGCTACGAGGAAGCTTTCACTATCACAAACATGCCTTAGAACCCAAGGTCATATGGCATGCCACAACCATCAATTACAACAGAAATCCTAGAGCATGTTCTATTCAGGTGTCCACCCACAACCTTTGTCAGATGGGGAGACATCGTGGAAGAGAACCCATTTGATCCAGATATCAACACATGGTTGTATCAAGACCCACAAGACATACTTCAAGCAGCTTTACCAATGTCAACATATGGAGCTGGCTATACAATGCTACAAATATTTGGGTATGATGGTACAACTGGCCTGGGGGAAAGGCAACAAGGTTTAATGGAATTTTCTCTCCCGCCAACGCAAAGAAATAAGAGAGGGTTAGGCTATGGTAAACAAAGAACCAGTCCTACCACCTGCAACATACCCATTGATGAAGAAAAAGTAGCAGAGTTACAAAGGGGGCAAAACCCAAAACATGCTTTGATCAGCAATATACTACAATGGTTATTTCCATCTGAAGTGGTAACCTCTCACTCCTGATTAACCCTCAACCAAGTGATCTACAATAATGAGGAAAGTGAGACATCTAATGGGGGCTCTAGTGAAACTAACTCCCATAAGTACAAGTGGAGATCCATCCATGACTCCGAACAATCAATTCCAGACTATTCCCCTCAGTCAGTTAGAACTCTACATAATGAAGACATGTTGGACCAATTAACCATAGATGACCAACCATGCATTGATAAACATATCGATGCCAATTCCCTAGGTGGTGCATCCACATCACATTCCCATTTTGTCAGAACTATCACTGTTGTCCCATTCAACCAAATAGAGTCACCCCACCATGAAGACCTATGTCTAGTACACCCAGAACTAATAGAATGAGATCAACAAGGACAACCTCATATAGATCTCTTTGAGAATGATGAGGCTATCGTAGAATTCATGGGACTTAGATAAGGAATGCCATCAGAGGATCATAAGGAAGGCTTCTCTATTGACTTGGATAGATTAGCATATTTCACGGAGGAAGCACCTCTTTCTAGTAAAAAAAGAAAAATAAAAAGCAAAAAAGAATCGTAAGTGAAAACCAAAAGGCACTTACTGGCACAAAAAATGATAAAAAGATAAAACAACATGTATCTTCTAGTGAAAACCTCACTAAGGTGCTAGAAGATGGAAAGCAAGAACTCCTCCCCTTGACAGAGGAAAAGATAGCATTATTAGTAGAAGAAACAAAAGAAGTTAACTTGGGTGATGACAAGAACCTGGAAAGAACATCTACTTAGAAAAATCACTCACTCCAGAGGAGCGAGAACAATTCATCAGCTTCTTCAAGGAAAGGAAGATCAATTTTGCATAGTCCTACTCAGACATTCCAAACTTAGACCCAGAGCTTGTATTACATCATATGCCATTGTTACACAATGCCAAACCTATCAAATAGAAGCTGAGAAAGATGCATCCCATGTTTCATTACTAGTCAAGGAAAAATTAAAAAATCTCATAGATGCTAAATTCATAAGACCGATCCCATACACAGACTAGATATCTAATCTGGTACCTGTAACTAAGCATAGTGATCAGATCCACATCTGCAAAGATTTTAGAGATCTAAACAAAGCTTGTCCCAAGGATGACTTTTCGTTACCTAACATCGACATGATAGTAGATCTCATAGAAGGACATCAGATGTTGTCACTCATGGATGGCTTTTCAGGATATAATTAGATAAGGATTGCACCAGAGGACCAACAAAAAAAGGCTTTCACGTGTGCATGGGGCACCTACTATTGGAATGTCATGCCATTTGGTCTAAAAAAGGCTGGAGCAACATATCAAAGTGCCATGACAACCATCTTCCATGATCTCATCCACAAGACAATGAAGGACTATGTTGACGACATACTTGCCAAGTCAATGCTTAGAGAAGATCATCTACAAGTATTGGGACCCATATTTGATAGAATGCAAGAATACAAGGTCCGATTAAATCCAAAAAAGTGTTCATTCGGGGTCACTGCTGGGAAGCTATTGGGATTCATTGTGTCACATTGAGGCATAGAGGTAGACCCAAAGAAATTCAAAGCAATACTGGACATGCCACCACCAACTAACCTAAGGAAACTTAGGGTTTACAAGGAAGGCTCCAATCCACCAGGTGCTTCATAGCACAACTAGCAGACAAGTTCCATCCATTCTAGCATCTGCTACACAAAGATGTGACATTCATATGGACAAAACAATGCGAGAAAGCATTCCAGATATTCAAATATTATCTACTCAAGTCTCCCATATTGGTGCCACCAGTCCAAGGAAGACCATTACTTCTATACATCTCAGCAAATGAGTCAGCATTAGGAGTTCTCTTAGCACAACATGATGACCAAGGCAAGGAGAGAACTATATATTATCTCAGTAGAACATTGTTAGGCTATGAGCTCAACTATACGCCAATTAAAAAATCATGCTTAGCAGTAGTCTTCACTTCCTAAAAGCTAAGGCATTACATGTTAACCCATCAAACCAAGTTGATAGCGCACATTGATCCCCTCAAATATCTACTAAGTAAATCGGCACTCATCGGATGACTCGTGAAGTGGGTGATGATCCTAAGCGAATTTGACATAGAATACATAGACAAAAAAGCCATCAAAGGGCAAGTGATTGTGGATCAACTAGAAGAGGCACCTATTCAGGATCATTAGCCTATCATATTTGACTTTCCATATGAGTCTATTCATACACTACAACCAAAAATAGAGGTATGACAACTGTACTTTGATTGATCATGCACGAACCATGGAGAAGGACCAGGAATAGTACTCATCACCCCAAACAATTATGCAATTTCCAAAACTTTCCATGCACAAACAAAATCACTAAGTATGAAGCTTTAGTTATCAGAGTAAAGATGACAATACAATGGAGAATCAAGAACCTTAAGGTCTATAGAGATTCACCATTGGTCATTAGCTAAGTAAACAATGACTATATGAAAAAATATGAGAATCTAATACCATATAGGGAGCAGATGGACAGGTTATGCACTAAGTTCTATTACATTGCTTTGAGGAAGTGCCAAGAGCTCAAAACAAAGTTGCAGATGTGATGGCTTCCATAGTTTCCTTGATCGATATGCCAGGCGATGAAACCAGATTCTAGTTTCTGGTGGAGCAACTCATGATTCCATCCCATCAAGCACCAATCACAAAATCAATGTGTGTCCTTGTTGGTCCTGAAACCCCATGGTACCATGACGTGTATAATTACCTACAAAGTAGTGTCTTACCTCCCAACTTGTCTAGGAACCAAAAGAAGTCCCTCATCTGCCAAGCCTCTAGGTACACCCTTCTTGCAACTACTCTATCTAGAAGAAGTCTAAACAAAACACTATTACGATGTCTCACTTCCACAAAATCCCAGAGAGATTTGTACGAGGTACATGAAGGAATTTGTGGAAACCACACAGGTGGTAAAATCTTAGAAAAAAATATCATGTGCATGGGATACTACTAACCCACAGTAGAGACATATGCAAACAAGTATGTACAAAGGTGTAGGAAATTTCATATCCATGGAGACCTCATCCATTCACCATCCCAAGAACTCAATCCAATCACTTCACCATGGTCATTTTCTATGTGGGGATTTTACCTAGTGGGCAAGATTACACCATCCTCATCTAATGGCCATAGGTACATCATAACAGCAAGAGAGTACTTCACTAAATGGGTGGAATAAATTCCTCTCACCTACATAACTGGAAAGCAAATCTCAATGTTCATACTCAACAACATCATCTGTCGATATGGAATTCCTCAAACCATCCTGACAGATCACAGTACACCTTTCCAAAACAATGATTTTGAAGGTCTATGTGAACAATTCCAAATAAGACAAGGTTTTTATTCATTCTATTATCCTCAAGGGAATGGTCAAGCTAAAGAGACAAACAAAACCATATTGAAAATATTAAAAAAAATAGTTAATGAATTAGGGCGAGACTAGCATTTACACCTTAGTCCCGCATTATAGGAATACAAAAATAGCGTGATAACACCTACAGGAGCCACTCCTTTGTCAGTAGTATATGGATTAGAGGTGTTCCTACCCCTTGAAGAAGAAATCCCATCCCTAAGAATATCATTGAAGAACATGATTTCAGATGAAAACTACAGAGTAGCAAGGCTCATTGAATTAGAACTATTAGACGAAAGAAGAAAAAATGCATTCAACCACTTACAAGGCTATCAGAATCACCTTAGAAGGAATTATCACAATAAGGTGGGGAAAAAAACCTTTGAAGTAGAAAACCTCATCCTAATGGGGAACCAAAAGAACCAAGAAGAGAGAGTGAAACTATGGAAAGTTGAGCCTAACTGGCTAGGACCATATCTCATTGTCAACTCTACCCATAGTGGGGCATACCAAATGGAAACACCAAAAGGAGATCAGCTCCCAGGATACATAAATAGCATGCACCTGAAGAGGTTCTACTCTTGAGGTCATGATGGTTAAGATAACTATCTACATATCTAGAAAACCCAAAAAAAATAAAAAATAAAAAACAAAAGGTTACCTCAGTGAAATCTTGACAAACAGGCGCCTTGGCGACAACCAAAAAAAAATCAAAAAAAGAAAGAAAAAAAGTAAAGATAAAAAAAATCACTCTCTCAGTGAAAACCTGGCAAACAGGCACTATTGAGTAGGTACCTTGGTGAAAACCTGGCAAACAAGCACCACGTGTTCAAATCTAGCTTCACCATCAATGACAAAGATCAAAGCTTGAGAAAACTTCGCATGCAAGCCTGACTACCCAAGCTATTTCCATAAGCACAAATCTCATATGAGCACCAACACTTATCCATGGTTAGTACTGGTCCACCATACTAGGGGGCGATTCTAAATCTCCTTAAAAAAAATCCCTAAAAAATCTTCAAAAATCCTAAAAAGATCAAAATGTCCTGAAAATTTTCAATCTTCATTAAAAATAATCAAAAAATTGTAAAAAAATCCCAAGCAATAAAACCAGATTGGTTATCAACAAAGAAAAGGGCGATCAAGCCAAATCAATCAAATGTCAAAACCATGAGCTTTTCAAATCAACATTGGGCCCATATGACACAACTTTATCAACTATCAAATCTATCAGCAAGCAAACTAGCGACCAAGCCAATCAATCAATGTCAAAACCATGAGCTTTGTAAATCAACATTGGGCCCATCTGACACATATTGATCAGCTACCCAAAATGATCAAAATCAATCAACCAATCAATCAAATAAATTATCTTACACAGTGATGGATACACTCAAAACCAGACAGATCAGTCTTATATGAGTCACCTATTACTGAAACCAGACACAAGAAAGCAAATTGCCGACACAGCCAATCAATCAATATCAAAACCATGAGCTTTGCAAATTAGCATTGGGCCCATCTGATATAGCTTGATCATCTACCCAAAATGATCAAAATAAATCAACTAATCAATCAAATCAATCATCTTTCACAGTGATGGATATGCTCAAAACCAGACAGATCAGCCTTATATGAGTCACCTATTACTAAAACTAGACATAATCAAGCATCATAGAATCAATCCAATCAAGAGAATCAAGTTGAATCAAGGAACAAACAACTGTTAACTAGGTCAGTCAATCGATCAGATGTCAGTCTATATTTCACGGTTATGATCTTACGCTACTTTAGGATCCACCAAGTTAGGTGAGTAGCTATGATGGATCATGACTTATTTTCTTTGATTGTTGTCTATGGAATGTCTCAATTCGATTCTGAGGCCATGATGATTTAGGATAAATCTAGTAGGCATTGTCACTTATCTGGAAGCCATGTAGTTCCACGATCTAAGATTAACCCTAGGAAATAATTGGACATTCCTTCTCTGTTATCTATTTTTTATTACCAATAGAATCATAGTGGTATCTGGATGGTCTGAGATCTGGGTGCATTGGATTTCTATCTTAGTTTTTTTGTCTTTCTTTTCAAAATCACACTAGTAAAATTTACCCTATTTTTCGATGAGGATTAGTCAAATTTTTGAGACCCATTGGTCGAACCGACGACAAAAACTATCGTCAAACTTTTCTCATCGCTTATTCAAAAGGAAAATAAATCATCAATATATCAACCTTCTTAATGGTTGAATTATCGACCGAATCTTCGTCTAAAAAATCACTTGAAGTTGGAAGAATCGCAGATCAAACCTTTTATCTAGCGAACAACATTCATCTCAATTGCAACCAACGTTTGTCAGATTGAAGGTCGAACACATAGCAGTCTCGTTGAAACATCAAACAAAGTGTTTCTTCTTTGTGACCAAAGTTCATCAAAATTGACACCGACCACAGAGAGACCAATGTCGAAAAAGTGACCAATACTAATTTTTGGTTATATATATATATATATATATATATATTACAGAATGATCCAAATAAAAAAAAATACACAGCGTAAATATAAAAATTGTACACACAAGCTCAATGTTTTGATCTCATAAAGGTAGAATGATAAAATCCCCAAATATGAAAGCTCCTATGGTGCCACGCGTGCTTCCCTGCCTATGCAGTCAATCAATGAAAAATCCCTCAGTAATCACACATCTTCCATGTGTCTCTTAGCATTGATTAAATAATGAAGGTATGTTAGTTTGAGCTTCACTTGGTTTCAATAATACTTTAATATTCTCTACTTAACAAGGCCAACCACGTGAAGGTGGAAGCTCATCTGGCCCCTCCTAGGACACTCTTATGACCCTTTATGACACTTTAAGATCTCTAAGATGTATTCTTAGGGATCGTAAAGGGTCATAAAGGGTCATAAGGGATCCTGGGACACAACATATGAGAAACATAAGTGTAGGCATCATGGTCACAATTGTTTAGAGACACAACATAATTTAGTGGTACCTAGATGATGCAATGCAACCACTACTCCTCCAGTTTGAAGTTGGCACTGCATGATCCAAAAACCATAGATAAAATTTATTCCTTATCTATGGTTTTTGGATCATGTAGTGCCAACTTCAAACTGGAGGAGTAATGGTTGTGTTGCATCATCTGGGTATACCACTAAATTATGTTGTGTCTCCAAACAATTGTGACCATGATATCTACATTTATGTTTCTCAGCTATTGTGATATCTACATTTCTCAGCTATCATGTTTATGTGATGCAAAATTTACTATCTATAGTAATTGCAACAGCGTCAGGCACCAACTTCAACACAATATGATCACTAGACATGGCTGCATGTCTTCTACTTTTAAGTTGTGTTGTCTAATGATCACTAGACAGCGCAACTTAAAAGTAGAAGACATATAGCCATGTCTAGTGATCATACTATGATAAAGTTGGCACCTGATGTTATTGCAATGACTACAGACAGTAAATTTTGCATCACTGCCTGATTTCGTTGATGAGCTTCCACCTTCACGTGGTTGGCCTTGTTAAGTAGAGAATGTTAAACTATTACACATGTGCATAGTCAAGCCATACACTTCTCCTTTCCTCTCTATTTCCTACACCTATATATATGGCTACACAACTAGATGCATGATATAAAAATCATAGTTTATTACATACAAGATCGTAAGATAAGCTACATCCATAACTTAGCTAAATCAATCATAAGGTATTTAAAACTAGTATCGTAAAGAGATGCAAAGTATGTAGAATATTGGTAAGGGCTAGAAAGATCAAAGAAGAAATCAAAAGTACAAGACCTAAGGGCCAGACCTAATGCCTTAGGGGATCATCATAGATGGCCTTACCTATGTAACTCACAGAGACATCGTAGTTCAGGTTTAACTTTAACTTTAACAATAAATAATTAGAGCTACATACCCTTGAAGAGAGAGATATGGTAATATGATTGTTTCTCTCAGTAGTAATACATTGTTCTTTGGGTGCTACTACAATGTGAGACATCAAGGCTTCGATAATCACTATTCCCTTATAGCATTTCATAGCATAACTTTAAATAATACACATGATTATATTCCAAATATTATTATTATTTTCATTAAACCCAACGGTTCATAACTACAAACCTACAAGATTTATAATTGCATGAGAGGAGATACATATTACAACCAACTAAGGGTGATTTTACCAAAATATATCTAACATATCTACATGAAATTCTAAAAAAGTTTCACTATCTACAATAGCCCTTTGTTAATCACATTTATGCATATGGTCCCAACAAAGTACTGCACAAACTACACAAAGAAGGCATCGTAGAAACATGATTTCTACTTTTGCCAATGAAGCAATCTCGACGGCACTAGCTGCCTCTCGAGCCTTGCACAAGTTGCAATCATTTCCTACATTAGGTATAGATGTAGATGGGGTAGATATAAATGTGGTTTCATCGACCCACCAAAATTACTGACATCCATTATTTTCCTGCAATACCAAATCTACATCAGTTCTTCCTAAAATGATTACTTGTCATGTTACTTTTAAACATAAAATATAATTCCATATCCAGACCTTTTTTCTATGTGGGCAACCCAAAAATTGATGCCTAGGACTACTTGTTGTGTGTAACATCTTCAACACACAAGGGCCAACACCACATTGACACATAGGCACATTGACCGAAGCCATCGACGCTATATCGATAAATATTGCACTGTGATTCCAACATTTCATTTTGTTTAGTTGATTATTTTGTTCATTCATACTAATTATAATTGCAATAAAAAGCAACCTAATAATCATGTAGACAACGTCTCAAATAAAATTGAAAAATGACTATTGTCAATCACAGTACAAAATGAGAATGCTTTGTATTTGATGATATAATGAATCTGAACAGCATGTAAATGCAACGTCCTAACTGCACTTGATGGAAACCATATACATAGTTTTTATTGGGAATTTTAGTCCTTACCACACATTGAAATTCATGTAAAGGCATCTACAGTTGGGGTCATGTCAATTTGTGATATTTCTATCAAGATTCAAGTGTATAGTTTGACATTCACAAATTGCCTTATGTCAGCTGCAGTTAACAAACTAATCTCACAAAAATTGTTGATGTTTCTACGATTCCTCTCATTACTTCTTCTCCGCTTGAAACAATTGGGACTACCTAGGAAAGACAAGTAGACTCTACTATACCCTTTTCCATGTGCACTACATGCGTGGCTAATTTCTTCTTTTCTATCTTCATTCCTCATCATGCTTCGTCCTTGTTATATTCGTGGTCAAAATATTGGTGTTTAGATTCTACTCACTTTCCCAGGTACTCCCAATTGTATGAATTGGAGTTGAACCATTTGTCACCTAGACTCTTGCAATATATTTCATCATGAAATGATCATCAACGGGGAGTACCACATAGTGAATATCAACAACAAAACAAATAAAGATATATATATATATATATATATAAAATATATATATATATACACACACATATACATATACATATATACATACATATATATATATAAACATACATATATATACATATACATATATAAAAACATATATATATACGTATATATACATATATATATATGCAAATACTTTCCTACAATCTGCTCCATCATTAGCTTCTAGTTGGAGACCACATCTATGTTTTATTACCATTCCCATTGGTTACCCAATATATCATTGTAATGAAACCCTAAACGCATTTTCTGGCGCTGCAAGAATATTAAATTGGCTTGGTCTGTTATATACAATAAAATCAGGCTATTTTTTATATGAAATTCTCATGAATAAAATTTGTTCTTGATCTTCATACTTCACACGATCAACTGTGGAACCCTCATCATTGAAGAATAAACTCAATTACTTCTTCTTGATTGGCTATGTCTGCTTACGATCATTTCATAACTTCTGCTATTATGAACAGGTAACCTAGATCAATGAAGTCACAGTAATAGAGTAACTATTTCTTATTTGAAGTAGGAAACAATATTCAATCAAACTGAATCTGGCTGGTAAGTCTAAGATATGCCACCCAAGCAAATATCAATAAAACTACATAGTGTTCTCTGGATACAAAATTGAATTTACAATCAAACTTAACAGGGCACAATCCCTGATCCAAAGCATCCAGTTTAGCATGCAGTGGGAGGATGCTAGAAAGGCTTTATTTGAATTTACAATGGCATTTGCTTAAAAACCACCAGTGCCAGTGATTATATTTGAAGTCAGTATAAGTCATTACATCATAGCATTTTTTCAAACAATTTATGTACTTTTATACATTTCCTCCTAATCTTATAGCATATAGATAAAGCTCAAGATGAGTGTTGCATATGCTATTGGCAATTTTTGTTATAGGACTAACTAGACATATGGTATCTAGTGACTGTGGGATGTAGGTTGCAGAATTTGCACAAGATAGTCAGGACTGCAATGGAGTCACTTATGATAGAGATGATAATTTTGATTTATACCCTTACCATGGAAACAATTCACCTTATCTACAAAATAAGAGTTAGGAATCCTTCAATAACCCATTATTTGAGATCGAAGTTGAGGAGCTATACGGCAACCCACTATATGAGATAGGAGGTAGAATATCACTTGGTTCTAACAATGCACATGGGAAAGATAACATGGTATTGGTTTTGAGGGATGACTCAAGACATGGGTTGGAACGTGATTTCCAACTTGAGGGTGATCCTCATTCACATCACGAGAT
>MU223088.1:100633-139048 GCA_018584345.1 Thuja plicata
AATTGAAATATTTAAACTTACTAATTAAATTCTTCCAATTAAATTAATTTAATTTCATTCAATAATGCAATTCTAAATAAAAAAGAATTCAATTATCTCACATGTTGAAAACTTTAATTTCAAAAATAAATTAAATATTCAATTATCTTCAAAGAAATAACACCCAATCAGATCACATGGGTTACTCCACCCACCTCTTCAGTTCACATGGGTTTTTCCACCCACCTCTTCAGTTCTAAAAGGTAACTCAAAATTAGCTCTTTAGTTAACCAAACTCTATCTCCTCTCTCTCAGTTGAAGAGGTGGAGTTTACTGATGGCTTCTCTACTTCCCTTTGATCTCAACCATTCATCTTCCTATCTCTGGGATTGATCTCAACCGTTCATCTCATTCTCAATTCCTATATAACAAACCCTTCATAACCATTTGAAGGATCTAGGATTTCAAGCTGACATGTGCCATTACTCTATCAGATTGGTTCAAACATCAAGCCATTTTGTGATCACACGCACATTTGATATCATATTATCGACGCTCCCAAGTCATAGACGATGCCCACACCAGCACTGCGCATCACACAAATAGTGTTTTAGAAGGATTTGAGAGACAATAGAAGCTTCAATAAATTGGGTTTGCATTCATTTATTTTCCTCTTATTTTCTTGTACATTTTATTGATTCGTAGTTTCATTATTGGTAGTCATTCCTATCGATTTCCCCCATTGAAAATCGGTGCTACTAACCCCCTCGTTAATCCAGAGTGTTACAAATTTTGATCCATGCGTACAATACTTTCCAAAAGGTTTTTTAGATCAAAAATCTAGGTTGAAGATGTCCTAATATTTATGCAGATGGATTCAAGTTTTGGTAATGGTTGTGGAATTCCCTAGTGATCCAAAATTTATTTTTGCTGTACTAGAAACTGTCATCCAGGGTTCGCAATTATGTTTATTTGTTATTATGGTCCAAAAATGTGTCGTAATGACATATGACATGAACTATTGGCATGTGTTATTATTCTTGACATAGCGTGTGGATCTCACCATGGTGTGTGGAGGTTTGTGTAAAATTAGCAAGTTAGGTGATTCAATTGTTGGTGTGTTTCTATACTTTTGAGTTGGCAAAGTTGTTCCAATAATTGTGGATCTAGCATTGGGTTATGTGTAGTGTGTTCATGGTCTCTCTCTCCTAGAATGGATCATGCTTCTTATTTAGGTCTATTTTATGCATTTAATGATTATCTCTTATCTGAATAGGTCCATGTTATATGTGACCTATGCATTTAATGTTTATCTCTTATCCGGTTGGGTACATTCTATATTTTGGTATGGATGCTTCTGTCATGAGAACTTATTGCATTTTTTTTGTCGTGGATGACTCGTAACTTAAATTGTAATATCGTTTGGTATGGCCGACCTTAAATTTTGAACCAATTTAATGGTTTGAAAACTAGGGAAGATCTATAATCAACATAACAAAGTTCAGTGATGGTGGCAAAGAAGAAAAGGCAGTAGCAGTGTGTTGCGAAGATTGGCAGTGTTGTGCAGGTCAGTTGCATTATTAAGAGAATCTCTCTTTATCCTTGTAAAGAGTTGTATGTACCTTGTTCCTAGGACAGTGAGTCTTGGGTGCACAATTTTATTTTTGTATCTTTCTACTTTGTCAGTGAGCCTCTATTTTCAAGTCTAGAGTAGTGATCTCCTATTGTTATTCATTTTTGTATTAGCAGTGAGCCTCTATTTGTAAGCCTAGAGAAGTGAGCTTCTACCATCTTTCATCATCAGACTATAAACATTAGTGAATTATCTTTGTGGAAAGTGATCACTATGGTTTTTTATAGTTTGGGTTTTCCACGTACAAAATCTTGTTGTTCATGTGTTGTTGGTTCTATTCATTACTTGCTTATTATTTTTGTATGCTATAAATTATGTTAAGAAACTGATCACTAACATACTAATGAAACATTACAATGAGAGTTAGAATAATCTATAGCAATAAACAGATCTAAACTACCAACTCTCAAAATTTTCTCATTGTCCTCTATTCTTAGGGATATATTTGGTCTTTTGAATTTCTCTGAGATTTGCACATGACAAGCAAGATGACTACCTAAGAAACTAGAATATGATAATTCTAATTGTACGCATGAGTGCAATTGTAATGATTTTACATGATAAAATGCTATGATATGATGTAGATTAAGATATGATGCATGATAAAGATGAAGATCTACCATATTGAATGAAAATTAAAATAAATGTGATGCAAGAAACTAAGCTAAGATGATGAATTAAACTACCACGATTATATAGTTGAACTCTAACATGATGAGATAAGCTACCATGATGCAAGTGGACATGCTATTTAATTGAACTAAGATGCCTATGAAATTAAAATAGAAGCAATTTGATACTAAAAGTGTGATCCTCAAACAAAATGATCTCCTTTTATAGATTTTCCAAGGCGATGGGCATAGGTGGCATGAACCAATGGTCTACATTTGATTTGGATAATTAGAGGACTTAGATTTAAAACGATGATAAAAAAAATGTTGCAATATTCCCTCCTCAACCATAAGATCCCAAGTGAAGTATTTTGGAACAAATTGTGAACGTGTTCAAATTGGTTAATTTGACAGAATATTGATGACAAGTGGCTATTTGTTTGTTGAAGATAATTCCATATTTAATAAATTAGAATAATTAAATATCTTAGCCACATGCCTAGGTGGAAGGATGAGGTGGAAGAGGGTGAGATGGAATTGATTTTGATTTAATGTGATTTAGGATTTCTTTTTATAAAAGTGAACTTTATAATTAAATGTACAAATCTAATTATATAGTAGAGGAATTATCACCAATTAATTAAATAATGAGTATTTAATTAATAAATCTATAAGCCATTTTTATGTGTATAAATTTTTCCCCTTTTTTAATCGACATGTGAATGAAATGGTTATTCAAAGATAATCATTAAATTCCCCTAACTCACCAGCTAATGTGATTTGGAAAAAAAATTGACTGATGCCTCGAATAAGGAAAAATTCAATTGATGCCCCAAAAAATGTCAAAAATCTTATCGATGCCTCAAATGTTGAAAAATTGATGATATTGGATGTATTCCCCCTCGGGAGATGAATCGAAGAAAATTTTGTGAGATTTGGATTATATTTGAATTTTTTAGGATTTTCTAAATTTTTTGGATTTTTTCAAAAAAATTGTTTTTTCAATAAATGCTTGATTCATATCCAAATAAAAGATGATAGATTGGATAGGCCGCACTAAAAATAATGTCCAAGGTCAAAAATAATGAAATTCCACTTAAATACACCCTAGGGTAAAAGGGCTTATAAGGAGTAAAAAGGTCTTTTTGCCCTCATTTTAACTTTCCTCATTTAGAAAATTTCCTTTGAGAGAGAGAGAGAGATTTCTAGTGAGAAAGATGATGATTCCATATGCCAGGTAGAATTTTGAGAGGATCATACATCACGAGCAACCACCCGAGCATGGGCCCCTAGTATGTACCCCAAATTCTAGCTTTTTGTGTCAATTTTGTTCTTTTTTTGCATGTTTTTTAATTTATTTACTTGTTTTAGTGCATGTGATAGGTAGAGTAGCGCATATGGTTAATTTTTTAGCACATACAACATGTGAATTAGAACATTTGATTTAGGAATTCTCATGCATATAGGACACAATGTAATACATATAGGGCTCAAATCAATGCATATGATTCTTAGCATGTATGATATAAAATTTAGTGCAAACAAAAAATAGTTTAGCGCATACAATAAAATAATGCATGCGATAGGTAGATTAGCATATTCAATAAACAGAATAGTGCATATGATTTTTTTAATGCATTCCCTATGCAGAATAGCGCATATGATTCACCAGTTATATTTTTCCCCATTTTGATTGTTAGTCAATGTGTTTCGATGATCAATTTGATTTGATTGATGATTTGATGTGTGACTTCCATGATAGGCGAGATTCATGGATTGGTGCTCAACGATATTGGTTTTAAACTCAAATGAGATGATGTTTGTTTGATGATGTGTTTGATAAACTGACTGAAATGATTCACTGATTGGATGATTGATTGATTGATATGATTAACCGGATTGATTGATAGGATAGATTGATGTGATTGATTAATTGAATGATAGATAATTGTTGACTTTGATGATATATTGTGATCTAGCATTGTTATGTTTTGATGACTCAAGATTAGTAAGCTCATACATTTGGCATGATTCTGCAATTTTCTTAGGATGGTTGCACTATGATTTTTGTTTGTAAATTGGCCTCCTTGTTATAAATTCCCTAGTATAGGGTAAACAAGGGTTTATTAAAATCCTTGGTCAAGAGATGCCATAGTGATCATAACACCTTCCACTTGCCTACCAAAGATATGATGGTCACTCTAGAGGATGTGTACCATATTTTGTGTATTCTTGTCATCAAGGAACTGATTGTTTATAATATCAACGGGGAGGATGGGATTGTTGAATTTTGCAGAGTGTTTATCGATGACATTATTAGAGGATATGATGTGCCATGGGTTGACATGGTATATTTATATGAGTCACTAACATCAGTGTTAGCTGGTTTGATTGGTGGTTTCCTAAGTCTAGAAAGGAGATCACATGGAGTATCATGATGTTTTGATGACTCAGGGTAAGTATCTCAAAACATTCGGCATGATTCTACAATTGTCTCAATATTATCACAATGTGACCTCTTCTTATGGATTGGCCTCCCTATTAGATATGCCCTAGTATAGGGTAAACATGTGATTATTGATAGCCTCGGCCAAGAGATGTCATAGTGATCAAAACACCTTCCACTTGCCTACTAGAGAGATGACAATCATTCGAGAGGATGTGGACAATATTTTGTGTATTCCTATCATCGAGGAGCTTATTGATTATGATGTCAATGGGGACAATGGGATTTTTGCATTGCACAAAGTGTTTGTCAATGACACTATTGGAGGACATGATGTGCCATGGATGGACATGGTATATTTATACGAGCCACTACCATCAGTGTTAGCTAGTTTGATCAGTGGTTTCCCAAGTCCAGACGATAGATCACATGCATTATATGTTAGATGGAGTATATTACATGAGAGGTTGCTTGTTTAGAGGACCATACATGCATGGGGAGCCTTTATGTTAGCCCACCTTTACCATGATCTGCATCAGGTGGTTTATGATAGTGCAACTAGTTTATCAAGAGGGATGATGTTACTACAGATATGGGCTTGGGAGCACATCCCAGTAACATGACCATTATTAGATAGAGCTCATCCTATTACTCGCCACTATATCTATGTGTATAAAAATTAGACTGCCAAGCCTAAGCTAGAAAAGTTGTAGTATTGATGGAGGGTTATTTATGATATTAACATAGTTGTATGGAGACCATATCAGGATTGTAAGGCTTGGCATGAGGATCCACTCAAGATGCCTTATGTTTTGACTACCAGATATCATATTAGCCAGACTCCATTTATCATTGAGAGGTTTATTGCTTCCAGAGTATATCAATAGTATGGGAGGATCCAAGTTATGCCTCAAGGTACCACCTTGTATCCATGAATGCACAAGGATAGATTGGATTGGGGCCCCTCCATTTCATTTGAGATAGCTTATGTGGAGTTTATGGCATTGGAAGAAAAGACCTAGGAACTTCATGTGTATATTCTAGATGGTGGTATGATTGCACAATTTTCACAGTATTTTGTTGCACATCATTTTCCTCAGTTCACCTTACCTGATGAGTCAATGTCTTCTTTTGAGGATGATGACCAGCCATGACCAAGGTGGCAGACAGGAGTGGGAGGTAGAGGTGGGGATGGTGATGGAGTTGGGGGTGGAGGAGATGATAGGGGAGATGAAAGAGGTGGTAGATGTCCCTAGGTACTAACAAAGAGAGTAGGCCTTCTGAGAGATGCATGATAGCTTTTAAGGAGGAGGATATTGCATGCCCCCATTCAGTAGGATCTCGTATAGGATGTGGGTGCTCTAGATATACAAGAAGCTCAGTATGTATAGGAATAGGCTTAGGATGCACATGTACAAGCTCGAGATGCCCTAGCATAGCAGTAGTAGGTTGGTCCTCATGATATCAGGATTATTGTGCCCTTGCACCACTAGCAGACACAAATTATTGCACTAAAAAGATCTGTGCAAAATTTACAAGCAAAGGTAGGTCATCTGCAAGGATAACTTACATAGGTCAAGGCCTATATTGTGATGCTCACTAGAATGTGATGAATCCATTGAGAGATGTGTGCGAGCTGAAAATTTGGCCTGGAATTTGGAGCAGATGGATGCATAGGAGATCACTTGGGATACTATCCATTATTTGCATTATGAGACCAGGAGGGCTGACTACTATAGAGGTGTATACTTCCAGATGTTGTTCTCCAAAGAGACAAGTACCTTCATACACACATATCTCTACATACAGAGAATTACAATGGGTCTATATAGAGAGTAGAGGTGTGACAAGTCCACCTCTTAGTCATCCTCAGGACCCACATTTAGGTGGATCTAGGGCCAGTACAAGGATAGGTGTCTAATCAAGGCCAGTAGCCTCCGAAGGCAGTAGATGTTAGCCACTTGTCATTTTATATCTCTCATGGTGTATACATGTATTTTCTAATTATTCATGCCATTTTTTGGTGTATTGATATCATTGTACATGGACACTGATTATTTTTTAGTATATAAGATGCAGCGGGAGATTTAGATGGACACGTGCTATCTATTTTTTATGTTTTTTTAATATGCATTTTACATGATGGATGGATTCACATGATTATTTTTTAGTTTATATATGCTTATGTGATGGATGTAATATGGTTTATGAATACATTTATAATTATGATGATCTTATGACATCTATGTGATGGTTGTATGTTCCTATGTGCATATGTAATTTTGATTATGATGATGATGTTGATGCTTATGTCTAGGATTTTATTATATGATGTTTATTATGATGATGCAATGTGAAAATGTATGCAAAATGTGATGTATTGATGCTATGGTTATATTAACATGGATGTTTAGGTGATGCGATGATTTTATTCCCATGTATGTTGATACTATGTAATTTTTATAGGAGCCCCAACATCCTAAAGGTATTTTCAACATGTCCTAAACATCTAGGACTTCTTGCTTTCAATAATAATCCATTTGTAAGACCTAGTGCCAAGATTTGGTCATTATGAACCACTTGGTCAACTATGGTCAAAGGATCCACAAATTTAGAATTTGAATTACATTTTTTTTTTAGGTTTTCATTAAATAGGTTTGGTCCATTAGATACCCCTAGGCAAGTAAACAATCAAAAATTGTTCAATTTGTGCAAAATATGCAAAAATGCAACATTTGTATAAAAAATTGCATAGCAACATTTTGCCGACGGGACAACTTTTAAAAGTTAGTTTTAAAACTTCCTCCCAATGGATCCTTATTTGAAATTTTGTTATAATCATTGGATTAACTTCTCAAATATCCCTCATAGGCGGGTGGAGGAGAGATGGTGACAAGTAATGTAATTTTTGCAAACAATCAACAAAATAGAACCATTTTCCTGCAAACAGCCATTTGTTTTAGATCTGTATAGCCTCGTACAGACTCAAGTTGGAATAAAAAAAATGGTTTATTGAAGTTCACTCAATTATCTTCCTTTTTCATTTGATTTGAGCCCTTGATCGATTGTAGAAGTTGAGATATTATAAATACTGTGAAAACTGTCTGAAAACCCTAAACACCTAGGGTTTCCCTAAATAAGCAACAAATTCTCCTCATTCCACCATAAGAGAAATATGAGGGTTGTTTAAATGAGGGGGATGTGTATGTGTTTTAAGATTCCAAAGGAACTTTGCAGGTTGGTTGTCGAGGAAGAAATTTTGAATTGATTTTAAATCGACATCTCAATGTGGCGACCAGTGAACAGTAAGGATATTTGATGACAGAGGCATGTTGGGGTTGCATCAAGCACTTAGATTGAATATTTGGGGTACATTTGACATGGAGACCATCCATGAACCAATGGTTATTCTTTGCACCCAAACCCTTGAGTACTTCCTTTTTTAATCATAGCTAATTAGGGTAATTAGAAATGTAAAGTACATCAGTATTTAGGCACTTTATGATTGAGTCACTATCTATCAAGTTGGGGATATTTGTGGCTTGATAAAAGGGTATCTAAATCCTCCCTTATTTCTCCTTTTTTTTTTGGAAAGTAATCAGTTATAGTACTCGTTCGGTGAAGAAATCGGCACATGTTGTTGCTTGGTGCATATTGTTGTTTAGCACTAGTCATGAAGTTAAGTGCCTTAAGAGGGAAGTATTGTAAACAACAGTCTTGTATGAAATCCACTGTTGGATTTGTATCATATTCATCATAAATAGGGCCTAGAAAAAGTGATCCAGCCCCATTCCACAAAGTCACATGGATTCATGTATGTCATCTAAAGTTGTTGTAACCAAGTAGGGTCCTTGGGAGTGATTGTCCAAATTCAACCCAAAATAGGAAATTGAATCATCAAGATTAAGTGTTGTATTGAATTTGGAAGTTGTTTAGAAAGGTGTAGAGCCTGTAGTAAGGTATCTCCTTGTAGAGTTGAGAGATTCAATCCTGTTAGACAAACTAAAACTATAGCCTCTACATCAAGTGGTGTCAGATCTTGGTAAAGAGTTCTTAGGAGAAAGACAAAATATCAAAGGGAGATGGAGAAACCAATCTCAGAATGATGAACATGGAGTTAGCCAAACTAGTCAGGGAATAGATGGCTGATAATAGGGAAATGTGGGTTGATAATCAAGCCTTAAGAGATGAGTTGGAAAGACTCAAGGGAAGAATAGATAAGAGGATAGATGGACACTTTGGAAATGATGAAGAAGGGGAAGAAGAAGCATCCCATGACTAGAAAGAAGATGAAGAAGTTCTTGTAGATGAGAGACCCCTCTTGAATGCTCATAAATCCATGGACAAAAGAACCTTGGATGGAAAGTTAGATTTGCATATTTTGAGTGGAAAGATGGACCCTGATGTAGAAATGGACTGGATAGAGTCCTTGACAAGTTTCTTTGAATTTGAAGATATAACAGAAAGACAAAGAGTCAAAGTCGCAAAGTCCAAGTTGAAGTGAGCACCCCTAACTTGGTGGAACTTCATCCAGACTGAGAGGGTGAAGAATCAAAAAAATATGATATCAACATGGAACTAGTTACCTTGGTTAGAGAGGCCTATGTTCCTGAAGGCTATGGGGTGAAACTCCATAAAGAAGAAAAATATCAGACAAAGAGATATGGATGTGAGTACATACACTAAAGAGTTTCAAAAATTGTGTATGAAGGCTAGCACAAAGGAGAAAGAAGAAAAAAAGTTGGCAAGATACATAAATGGATTGAAATTTCCAATCCAAGAAGACCTAAGTCTGCACACACCAGAGATAGTGCACAAATTCTACCAATTAGCAGTGAAATTAGAAGACAAGTTGAGGAGAAGACAGGAGCAAAATAATAAAGGAAAATGTAGTAACATTAACAACATCAATAAAAACTTTAGGGGCAGAGGATATTATTTTGGAAGAAGACAATCTTCAAGACCATTTGAAAAACAAAGATAATCAGATAAAGAACAAGGAGAGTCAATCTCTAGAGACAACTATAGAGGAAGAAGACCTTTCAGAAGGGGAATATTTAGTGGAAGAAACAATGGTCCTTTGAAATGCTTCAACTTTAATTAGCTGGGACACCATGGCACTAGATGTCCAAAAAAGATGGGATTAAGCAATCAAGGAGAATGAAGAGTACAGTTAAATCAAGAAGACAACCAAAGAAATACGTCAAAGGAGCTTGAACCTGAGGAAGGCTTATGCCTGATGATGAGACAAACCGTGCTAAAGATGCCCCAAGGCAGAGAAGTGCAACAAAGAAAGTCATTGTTTAGAACTAATTATAGAAGTCATGAAAGGGTATGTAAACTAATCATTGATTATATTTCTAGTAAAAATTTAGTGTCTAATGAGATGGTTCAAAAGTTAAAATTACAAATATTTCATCGTTCATGTCCTTATAATGTTTCTTGGTTAACTAAGGGTCAACAAACATTGGTAAAAGAACAAGCATGGGTAGATTTTTCTATTAGTTGTTACAAGGACAGCGTTCTATATGACATAGTAGAAATGGATGTCTACCACCTACTCCTAGGTAGACCATGGCAATATGATGTGGATGCCACTCATAATAGTAGTAAAAATACCTACACCTTTGTTGAAAATGGTGTCTCTTTCACCATGAAGCCTCTACCTGATACAAAATCAGAGAAAGAGCCAGTAGTTATAGTTGTGGGATAAAAATAAATAGTTGAAACAATGAAAGGAGAAGATAAGAGAGGATATTTTTTGATTCAAAAACCAAAGGACATAATAGTAGCATAAAAAGAGAATCCAAATCCAAAGGAAGTTCAGAAAATTCTTGAAACATACCATGATTTCATTGCTAGTGAATTACCCTCATCCCTCCCACCCATAAGAGACATAAGTCATCAAATTGATTTTGTACATTTTGCTTCTTTTCCCAATAAGGCTCCCTATAAGATGACTCACACTCAAAATGCATAAATTTTAAACCAAGTGAAAGATCTACATAAAGGATTGAACAAAAAGAGCTTAAGCCCTTATGCAGCCCCATAAATACTAGCTCCCAAGAAAGATGGCACATGGAGGCTCTATACTGACAGTAGGGTAGTCAATAAAATAACAATCAAGTACATATTTCCCATCCCAAGAATTGAGGATCTCCTAGATCAATTTGGAGATTCTTTTTATTTTTCAAAAATTGACTTAAAGTCTGGTTATCATCAAATAAGGATAAAACCATGGGATGAATGGAAAACTGTATTTAAGACCACAAAGGGTCTCTATGAATGGTGTGTCATGTCATTTGGGTTAAACAACGCACCCTCAACCTTCATGAGGTTAATGAATGAAAAATTGTATGATTATAATGGAAAATTTCTTGTTATTTATCTAGATGAAATTCTAATTTTCAATGGTAGTTTAGAAGATCGTCTAAAGCATTTTGAAATGGTGATCAAAAGGTTTCATCATCACAAACTCCTCAGCAATCTAGAAAAGCGTCTTTTTGCATAAGGAACTCACATTTTTTGGATTTATAATCTCCCAAATGTCACTCAAGATGGATCCCTCAAAAGTGGATGCTATTATCAACTAGTCACCCCCTAAGAATAAAGGTGATGTAAGAATTTACCATGGTTTAGCTAATTTTCACATAAAATTCGTTAAGAAATTAAGTCATGTATGTGCACCTATTTTTGACATAATTAAGGGTGGAAAGAAAATAAAAAAAATTTGGACTAAGGGGGCTAACACTGTATTTGAGTACTTGAAATCAAGAGTAGCACATTATCCCATCCTCACTCCCTGATTTTAACAAAGTGATCATAATAGAGACTGATGCTAGTAACTTGGCCATAGGCGCAATCTTTAGCTAGAATGGAAAACAAGTATCCTTCTTCTCAGCAAAACTAAATGATGCCAAGAGGAGATAATCCACATATGACCTAGAGTTGTATGCCATGGTGAAGGCCCTCAAGAAATGGAGGCATTATCTGCTACCCAAATAATTTCTTTTTTTTACAGACAACCATGCATTAAGCTATCTAAACACCCAAGACAAATTATGTTTCAATCACATTGAATGAATGGAACAAGTCCAAGCGTACTCATTTTCAATTAAACATAAGAATGGTGTAGCCAATAAAGTGGCTAATGCACTAAGAAGAAGAATTGTCATAACCCAATAAATACAATCCAAGAGCATTGGGATAACAGCTCTAAAGGATCTCTACATTGATGATCCAAATTTTGGTGAAGCATATGAAGTATGTACAAAACTTGTGGATAAATACCACGCTAATTTTTCAGACTTTTTGATACAGGATGGCCTACTCTTCAAAGGTAGTCAACTGTGCATTCCTAGGTGTTCCATGAGGGAAAACATAATCCAATAAAAACATTGTGGAGGAGTGAGAGGTCACTTTGGCTTAGACAAGACACTAGAAGCAGTCAGAAGACACTACCATTGGCCTAAGATGTAGAATGATGTCAGAAAATTTGTCAAAACTTGTGTCATTTGTCAACAAGCCAAAGGTGTTTCAACAAACCAAGGATTGTATCAACCATTACCTATACCCTCAAAACCGTGGGAAGAAATATCAATGGATTTTGTAATGGGATAACTGAGGACTAAACAGAGATTTGACAATATTTTGTATTAGTGGATCTCTTTAGTAAAATGGCACACTTTATTCCTTGAAAAAGCACATATGATGTATCACATATTGCTCAATTATTTTTCAAATAAATTGTCAGAATACATGGTTTACCTCAGTCTATTGTCTCAAACAGAGATGAAAATTTTTAGGGATATTTTTGAAGGACATTGCACAAGAAGTTGGACACAAATTTACAATTCATTTTTTCCTACCATCCAAAAAATTCTGGTCAAACAGAGGTGATCAATAGATCCCTGGTGAATCTTCTTAGATGCCTTACAAAAACATATGCACAGGACTAGGATCTCCTTCTACCACAAGCTGAATATGCTTTCAATTATTATGTTAACAGATCAACAAGTAGGACACCATTTCAAATATTTTATGGTCTTCATCCAAGGGGACCAATGAAGCTCATAAATATCCCAAATGATTTTCATATCAGTGCTCAAGGAGAAGATCTTGCAGTAATGATCAAATAGATACAAGACCAGGTAAAGGATAACTTGGAACAAATAGTGCACAAGTACAAAGCACAAGCAAATAAAAGGAGAAGAGATGTACATTTTCAAATAGGTGACAAAGTATGGGCTTACCTGAGAAAGGAAAAACACCCTAAAGGACATCATACAAAGCTTCACATGAACAAGATTGGTCCCTCCACAATTCTTCATAAATTTGGCCCGAATGGTTATGAAATAACATTGCCACCCACACTCTCTATTTCTCCTATGTTTAATGTTTTTGACTTAATATTTTTTAGATAAAATGCAGGTATTGCGGGTGAACAAGCAGATAGAGATGAACCACAAGGTGACTAGATTTGTGATCTACCCCTATTCAGCCTCTCCTTTTAGAAAATTTTATTCAATCAAAGATTCTCAAGAAGGCCAGAAAGCACCTACTTGCAGTACTTAGTGAAATGGAAAGGGCTTCCAGATATTGATGCCACATGGATGACTGAAAAAAGACATTCTCAAGCATGGCTTCACTGTAGACCAACTCACCTCAAGTGGGAACTTGAGTTCTTTATCACTAGGGGAGTATGGTGCAGGAGCCCCAACATCCTAAAGGAATTTGCAACATTTCCTAAACATCTATGACTTCTTGTTTTCAATAATGATCCATTTGTAAGACCTAGTGCCAAGATTTGGTCATTAAGAACCACTAGGTCAACTATGGTCAAAGGATCCACAAATTTAGAATTTGAATTACATTTTTGTTTTATGTTTTCATTAAATAGGTTTGGTCCATTAGATACCCCTAGGCAAATAAACAATCAAAAATTGTTCAATTTGTGCAAAATATGCAAAAATGCAACATTTGCATAAAAAGTTGCATAGCAACATTTTGCCGACATGACAACTTTTAAAAGTTGGTTTTAGAACTTCCTCCCAATGGATCCTTATTTGAAATTTTTTTTTAATCATTGGATTAACTCCTCAAATAGACCTCACAGGCGGGTGGAGGAGAGATGGTGACAAGTAATGTAATTTTTGCAAACAATCAACAAAATAGAACCATTTTCCTGCAAACAGCCAGTTGTTCTAGATCTGTATGGCCTCGTACAGACTCAAGTTAGAATAAAAAAAATGGTTTATTGAAGTTCACTCAATTATCTTCCTTTTTCATTTGGTTTGAGCCCTTGATCGATTGTAGAACTTGAGATATTATAAATATCAGTGAAAATTGTCTGAAAACCCTAAGCACCTAGGGTTTCCCTAAATAAGCAACCAGTTCTCCTCATTCTACCATGAGAGAAATATGAGTGTTGGTTAAATGAGGGGGATGTGTATGTGTTCTGAGATTCCAAAGGAACTTTTCAAGTTAGTTGTCGAGGAAGAAATTTTGAATTGATTTTCAATCGACATCTCAATGTGGCAACCAATGAACAGTAAGGATATTTGATGACAGAGGCATGTTGGGGTTGCATCAAGCACTCAGATTGAATATTTGGGGTACATTTGACATGGAGACCATCCATAAACCAATGGTTATTCTTTGCACCCAAACCATTGAGTGCTTCCTTTTTTAATCAGAGCTAATTAGGGTAATTAGGCATGTAAAGTACATCAGTATTTAGGCACTTTATGATTGAGTCACTATCTATCAAGTTGGGGATATTTGTGGCTTGATAAAAGGGTATCTAAATCCTCCCTTATTTCTCATTTTTTTTTGGGAAACTAATTAGTTGTAGTACTCGTTCGGTGAAGAACTTGACACATATTGTTGCTTGGCACATATTGTTGCTCGGCACTAGTCATGAAGTTAAGTGCCTTAAGAGGGAATTATCGTAAACAATAGTCTTGTATGAAATCCACTGTTGGATTTGTATCATATTGGTCATGAATAGGGCTTAGAAAATGTGATCCAACCCCATTCCACAAAGTCACATGGAATCATGTATGTCATCTAAAGGTGTTGTACCCAAGTAGGGTTATTGGGAGTGATTGTCCAAAGTCAACCCAAAATAGGAACTTGAATCATCAAGATTAAGTGTTGTATTGAATTTGGAAGTTGTTTTGAAAGGTGTAGAGCCTGTAGTAAGGTATCTCCTTGCAGAGTTGAGAGATTAAATCCTATTATACAAACTAAAAATATAGCCTCTGCATCAAGTGGTATCAGATCCCGGTAAAGATTTCTTAGGATAAAGAAAAAATATCAGAGGGAGATGGAGAAACCAATCTCAGAATGACTAACATGGAGTTAGACAGACTAGTCAAGGAATAGATGGCTGATAATAGGGAAATGTGGGTTGATAATCAAAACTTAAGAGATGAGTTGGAAAGACTCAAGGGAAGAATATACAAGAGGATAGATGGACACTCTGGAAATGATGAAGAATAGGAAGAATAAGCATCCCCTGAGTAGAAAGATGATGAATAAGTTCCTATAGACCAAAGACCCCTCTTGAATGCTCTTAAATCCATGGAGAGAAGAACCTTGTATGGAAAGTTAGATTTGCATATTTTGAGTGGAAAGATGGACCCTGATGTAGCAATGGACTAGATAGAGTCCTTGACAAGTTTCTTTGAATGTGAAGATATACCAGAAAGACAAAGAGTCAAAGTTGCAAAGTCCAAGTTGAAGTGAGCATCCCTAACTTGGTGGAACTTCATCCAGACTGAGAGGGTGAAGAATCAAAAAAATATGATATCAACATGGAACTAGTTACCTTGGTTAGAGAGGCCTATGTTCCTGAAGGCTATCGGGTGCAACTCCATAAAGAAGAAAAATATCATACAAAGAGATATGGATGTGAGTACATACACTGAAGAGTTTCAAAAATTGTGTATGAAGGCTAGTGCAAAGGAGACAAAAGAAAAAAAGTTGGCAAGATATATTAATGGATTGAAATTCCCAATCCAAGAAGACCTAAGTCTGCACACACTAGAGATAGTGCACAAATTCTACCAATTAGCATTGAAATTAGAAGACAAGTTGAGGAGAAGACAAGAGAAAAATAATAAAGGAAAAGGTAGTAACAGTAACAACATCAATAAAAACTTTAGGGGTAGAGGATATTATTTTCGAAGAGGACAATCTTCAAGACCATTTGAAAAACAAAGATAATCAAATAAAGAACAAGGAGAGTCAATCTCTAGAGACAACTATAGAGGAAGAAAACCTTTTTCAAGGGGAATATTTAGTGGAAGAAACAATGGTCCTTTGAAATGCTTCAACTATAATTAGTTGGGACACCATGGCACTAGATGTCCAGAAAAGATGGGATCAAACAATCAAGGAGAATGAAGAGTATAGTTAACTCAATTAGACCACCAAAGAAATACATAAAAGTAGCTTGAACCTGAGGAAGGCTTATGCCTAATGATGAGACAAACCCTGCTACAGATGCCCCAAGGCAGAGAAACACAACAAAGAAAGTCATTGTTTAGAACCAATTACATAAGTCATGAAAGGGTATGTAAACTAATCATTGATTCTATTTCTACTAAAAATTTAGTGTCTAATGAGATGGTTCAAAAGTTAAAATTACAGAGATTTCATCATTCATGTCTTTATAATGTTTCTTGGTTAACTAAGGGTCAACAAACATTGGTAAAAGAACAAGCATGGGTAGATTTTTCTATTAGTTATTACAAGGATAGAGTTCTATGTGACATAGTAGAAATGGATGTCTACCACCTACTCCTAGGTAGACCATGGCAATATGATGTGGATTCCACTCATAATAGTAGGAAAAATACCTACACCTTTGTCGAAAATGGTGTCTCTTTCACCATGAAGCCTCTACCTGATACAAAATCAGAGAAAGAGCCAGTAGTTATAGTTGTGGGATAAAAAGAAATAGTTGAAACAATGAAAGGAGAAGATAAGGTAGGATATGTTTTGATTCAAAAACCAAAGGACATAATAGTAGAAGAAAAAGAGAATCCAAAGCCAAAGGAAGTTCAAAAACTTCTTGAAACATACCATGATGTCATTGCTAGTGACTTACCCTCATCCCTCCCACCCATAAGAGACATAATTCATCAAATTGATTTTGTACCTATTTCTTCTTTTCCCAATAAGGCTCCCTATAAGATGACTCACACTCAAAATGCATAAATTTGAAACCAAGTGAAAGATATACATAAAGGATTGAACAAAAAGAGCTTAAGCCCTTATGCAGCCCCATAAATACTAGCTCCCAAGAAAGATGTCACATGGAGGCTCTATACTGACAGTAGGGTAGTCAATAAAATAACAATTAAGTACATATTTCCCATCCCAAGAATTGAGGATCTCCTAGATCAATTTGGAAATGCTTGTTATTTTTCAAAAATTGACTTAAAGTCTGGTTATCATCAGATAAGGATAAAACCATGGGATGAATGGAAAATTGTATTTAAGACCATAAAGGGTCTCTATGAATGGTGTGTCATGCCATTTGGGTTAAGAAATGCACCCTCAACCTTCATGAGGTTAATGAATGAAATTTTTTATGATTACAATGGAAAATTTCTTGTTATTTATCTAGATGACATTCTAATTTTCAGTGGTAGTTTAGAGAATCGTCTAAAGCATTTTGAAATGGTGATCAAAAGGTTGCATCATCACAAACTCCTCATCAATCTAGAAAAGTGTCTTTTTGCAGAAGGAACTCACATTTTTTGGATTTATAATCTCCCAAAGGTCACTCAAGATGGATCCCTCAAAAGTGGATGCTATTATCAACTATCCACCCCCTAAGAATTAAGGTGATGTAAGAATTTACCATGGTTTAGATAATTTTTACAGAAAATTCATTAAGAAATTCAGTCATGTATGTACACCTATTCTTGACATAATTAAGGGTGAAAAGAAAATAAAATTTGTTTGGACTAAGGGGGCTAACACTGTGTTCGAGTACTTGAAATCAAGAGTAGCACAGTATCTCATCCTCACTCCTTGATTTTAACAAAGTGATCATAGTAGAGACTAATGCTAGTAACTTAGCCATAGGCACAATCTTTAGCTAGAATGGAAAACTAGTATCCTTCTTCTCAGTAAAACTAAATGATGCCAAGAGGAGATACTCCACATATGACCTAGACTTGTATGCCATGGTGCAGGCCCTCAAGAAATGGAGGAATTATCTGCTACCCAAATAATTTCTTGTTTTTACAGAACACCATGCATTAAGCTATCTAAACACCCAAGACAAGTTAAGTTTCAAACACATTAAATGGATGGAACAAGTCCAAGCCTACTCATTTTCAATTAAACATAAGAAGGGCATAGCCAATAAAGTGGTTAATGCACTAAGAAGAAGAATTTTCGTAATCCAATAAATACAATCCAAGAGCATTGGTATAACTGCTCTAAAGGATCTCTACATTGATGATCCAGATTTTGGTGAAGCATATGAAGTATGTACAAAACTTGTCGATAAATACCACACTAATTTTTTAGACTTTTTGATACAGGATGGCCTACTCTTCAAAGATAGTCAACTGTGCATTCCTATGTGTTCCATGAGGGAAAACATAATCCAATAAAAACATTGTGGAGGAATGAGTGGTCACTTTGGCTTAGACAAGACACTAGAAGCAGTCAGAAGACACTACCATTGGCCTAAGATGCAGAATGATGTCAAAAAATTTGTCAAAACTTGTGTCATTTATCAACAATCCAAAGGTGTTTCAACAAACCAAGGATTGTATCAACCATTACCTATACCCTCAAAACCATGGGAAGAAATATCAATGGATTTTTTAATGGGATAACCGACGACTAAACAGAGATTTGACAACATTTTTGTAGTAGTGGATCTCTTTAGTAAAATGGCACACTTTATTCCCTGCAAAAGCACATATGATGCATCACATATTGCTCAATTATTTTTGAAATAAATTGTCAGAATACATGGTTTACCTTAGTCTATTGTCTCAGACAGAGATGAAAATTTTTAGGGATATTTTTGAAGGACATTGCACAAGAAGTTGGACACAAATTTACAATTCAATTTTTCCTACCATCTACATACTGATGGTCAGACAGAGGTGATAAATAGATCCCTAGTAAATCTTCTTAGATGTCTTACAAAACAATATGCATAGAACTGGGATCTCCTTCTACCACAAGTTGAATATGCTTTCAATTATTATGTTAACAGATCAACAAGTAGGACACCATTTCAAATAGTTTATGGTCTTCATCCAAGGGGACCAATGAAGCTCATAAATATCCCAAATGATTTTCATATCAGTGCTCAAGGAGAAGATCTTTCAATAATGATCAAATAGATACAAGACCAGGTAAAGGATAACTTGGAACAAATAGTGCACAAGTACAAAGCACAAGCAAATAAAAGGAGAAGAGATGTACATTTTCAGATAGGTGACAAAGTATGGGCTTACCTAAGAAAGGAAAGACACCCTAAAGGACATCATACAAAGCTTCACATGAACAAGATTGGTCCCTCCACAATTCTTCATAAATTTAGCCTGAATGGTTATGAAATAACATTGCCACCTACACTCTCTATTTCTCCTATGTTTAATGTTTTTGACTTAACATTTTTTAGAGAAAATGCAGGTATTGCAGGTGAACAAGCAGATAGAGATGAACCACAAGGTCACTGGATTCATGATCTACCCCTATTTAGCCTCTGCATTTAGAAAATATTCTTTAATCAAAGATTCTCAAGAAGACCAGAAAGCACCTACTTGCAGTACTTAGTGAAATGGAAAGGACTTCCAGATATTGATGCCACATGGATGACTGAAAAAAGACATTCTCAAGCATGGCTTAACTGTAGACTAACTCACCTCAAGTGGGAACCTGAGTTCTTTCTAACTAGGGGAGTACGGTGCAGGAGCCCCAACATCCTAAAGGCATTTGTAACATTTCCTAAACATCTATGACTTCTTGTTTTCAATAATGATCCATTTGTAAGACCTAGTGCCAAGATTTGGTCATTAAGAACCACTAGGTCAACTATGGTCAAAGGATCCACAAATTTATACTTTGAATTAATTTTTTGTTTTAGGTATTCATTAAATAGGTTTGGTCCATTAGATAGCCCTAGGAAATTGAACAATCAACAATTGTTCAATTTGTGCAAAATATGCAAAAATGCAACATTTGCATAAAAAGTTGCATAGCAACATTTTGCCGACAGGACAACTTTTAAAAGTTTGTTGTAAAACTTCCTCCCAAAATATACTTATTTGAAATTTTGTTGTAATCATTGGAGGACCTCCTCAAATAGACCTCACACGCAGGTTGAGGAGAGATGATGATAAGTAATGTAATTTTTGTAAACAATCAATAAAATAGAACCATTTTCCTACAAACAATCAGTTATTCTGGATCTGTACAGTCCTATACAGACTCAAGGTGGAATAAAACCAATGGGTTATTGAATTTCAGTGAATTATCTTAATTTTTCATTTGGTTTGAGTCCTTGATCAATTGTAGAACTTGAGATATTTTAAATATTGTGAAAACTGTTTGAAAACCCTAAGCACCTAGGGTTTCCCTGAATAAGAAACCAGTTCTCCTCATTCCACCATGAGAGAAATTTGAGGGTTGTTTAATGAGGGGGATGTGTATGTGTTCCAAGATTCCAAAGGCACTTTTTAGGTTTGTGTTCGAGGGAGAGAGTTTGAACTGATACTCGGTCAACATCTCAATGTGGCGACCAGTGAACAGTAAGCATATTTGATCACAAAGGCATGTTGGGGTTGCATCAAGTGCTCAGATTGAATATTTGGGGTAAATTTGACATGGAGACCATCCCTAAAATAATGGTTAGTCTCTACACCCAAATCCTTGAGTACTTCCTTTGTTAATCAGTCCTAATTGGGGTAATTAGGCCTGTAAAGCACATCAATATTTAGGCACTTTATGATTGAGTCACTATCTATCAAGTTGGGGATATTTTTGGCTTGATAAAAGGGTATCTAAATCTGCCCTTAGTTTTCCTATTTTTTTGGTAAAGTGATTAGTTGTAGTGCTCAGTCGCTAAAGAACTTGACACATGTTGTTGCTCTACACATTGTTGCTCGTCACTAGTCAGAAAGTTAAGTGCCTTAAGAGGGAAGTACTGTAAAAAATAGTCTTGTATGAAATCCACTGATGGATTTGTGTCATATTGGTCATGAATAGGGCCTAGAAAAAGTGATCCAACCTGTTCCACAAAGTCACATGGCCTCATGTATGTCATCTAAATTTGTTGTAATCGAGTAGGGTCATTGGGAGTGATTGTCCAAAGTCAACCCAAAATAGGAACTTGAATCATCAAGTTTGAGTGTTGTATTGAAGTTGGAAGTTGTTTACAAAGTTGTAGAGCCTGTAGTAAGGGATATCCTTGCAGATTTGAGAGATTCAGTCATGTTGGACAAACTAAAACTATAGCCTCTGCATCAGTAATGATATGCAATGATGTTATTGTGAGATGCAATGAGATGTCATGATTTTATGCTTATATGATATGCATGTTTATTAGATGCACTTTGTACAAATTATGTGATATGTACCTAAAATGAATGCAAAATGATTAATGCAATGAAACAACTTGTAATGAGATGAAAATGAATATGTAATGCAATATATTGATAATAGATATGATATGAAATCAATTATGTAATGAAATTGATCATGAAATGGATTAATGATATTGACATGTATATGATTATCATATGAAATGCACTTATTAAATTAATGAAATATGACGTGAAATGAAAATATTATGGATAATGCAATGAATAATAATTCAAATTAAATGAATATGTTAATGAAATGATTAATGTGATGGATTTATTAATGCAATAAAATGATATGAAAGCATATCAAATGATATGATGATGTAGCAATTATGATATAAAAAACTAATAAATATGAGGTACAATGATGATGCAATGAAATGATAATGCTATTAATGTCTAATGATAAATGACCTAATGAAATGTTTATGCAATAAATTAATAATGATATGAAAGGTATATGAAATTAATATGAAAGTGAAATGACATATGCAATGGATAATGCAATGAATGATAACGATTGTGATAATACCATGAATATGATATGAAATGAAATGATATGCAACTAATGCAAATTCTATGTACTTAAATGAATATGAAATGAAACTAATTGATATGTGATGATAATGCAATGCATTGTTAAATGCAATGATAACACAACTATAATGCACCTAGAATGATGAAATGAGATGTATTGTTTTTTGTCAGTGTCCAACGTACTCCACCAAATTATTAAGATTCCCAACCTAGAAAAATCCACAAATTGCTAAAATGTAGTCTAAGGTACTATGAATGTAATCTAAATGCAAGACTAAATGCCACATTGTCATCCCTTTTTATCATTATGTTGTACTTTTTTCATCATTGAACTTTTTGAACTGTTGTAAGTTAGTACAAACATTGATGGTAAAATTAAAATATGATGACCTAAGTACTTACATGGATTTTGATATAGCAAGTTAATACAAGCATTGAGGTATAATTGAACCGAGATGGCCTGAATATTGCTTGCATAAAATAGGAAGGAATTAAAGCTTTTCCTAAGAAAATATTGGATGTCCTTAATGATTCTTGATGATCATATCCTTAGACGAACTTGCATACTACTATGAATTAAATCACAAATAACAAACAAAGAAAACATCATGCTCCATCATTGTTTTTCTAGTTAGATACGTTATAGAGTTACTTAAGATACATTATAACAAAATCAACATAGAATTGATGAACATTGACACTAGTATAATCAGATCATGATACAAAATAAATCATCCATTTATAGTTCAATTATCATTTTAATTTCGATTAATATTGATCACTTGTTCTCATGGTTTGGTTTTTTATGTTCATTGTCAAGATGTTGGATTTTGTTTTTGCAATATGTTGTCTATTTTGTTTTCTTGAATGTTTCTCAAGCTCAAGTTTTATTTCTCTAGGTTCATGTTTTACCCCCATCTATGTACAATATATGACTGCAAATCCCCAAGCCATGATGGGATCCTCGTTGCAAGGTTCTAATTTTTACAAAAGGTTATTTATTATGGGTATGTACAGTGAAGATGGACATGGATGCAAGATGCTCTGATAGAGGGAGAAGTCAACTATCACAAGTAGCGCCTTTTACCAGGTTTTCACCTCTTGTTTTTACTGCACTTTTTGATATATTTGATTTTTTTGTTACCAAAGCACTTGTTTGCCAAGTTTTCACCAAGGTAAATTTTCTCTCTTTTTATCATTTTTGTATTTTTGAATTTTCTGATTTTTTATTTTTTTTCGTCATTTCCCGCTATTTTTGGATTTTTTCATGATCTTTTTCTACTCTTTTTGGATTTTTTTAGGGTCTTTTTTGCTATTTTTGGATTTTTTCAAGATCTCTTAGATTTATTTACAAACTTGATATGACATAATCAAGTACAAAACCTCTTCAAATAAATGTTGTTGATGGGCTTTGCGAGAAGATCATCTTTAGGTGTTGATAAATGATATGTGCTAGTCCCAAACACTGATATGATGACAAAGGGACCTAACTAGTTTGGTTCAAACTTTCCTTACTTTTCTCTATTTTGTTGATTGCACAGCTTTTCTCTCAACACTAGATCACCAACTTAAAATTCTTCGTGCTTCACCTTACAATTATACCTAGATGACATTCATTTTTAATATACTTTGAGATTATCAAAAGATTGTTGTTGGCACTCATCTAAAAATAATTTTTCTTGTAGTCTAGATACTCGATATTCCTCATCTAGGATGAGTTCTCTCAATGATACTTTGAGTGAAGGGATTTCTACCTCAATAGGTAACACACCTTCAGCTTCATATTTAAGGGCATATGGAGTGGATCTAGTAGGTGTATAGATGTTGGTGTGATATGCCTATAATGTCAGATTGAGTCAGATATGTAAGTCTCAACCTGTGTCATTTATTGTCTTTTTAAGTATCTTCAATATAGTCTTGTTAGTTGCCTTTGCTTGTTTATTTCCTTATGGATAATAGATGTAAGGGTAATGTTGTTTGATGTGAAACCTCTCACATAGATCATCTACATCATTGTTCTTCAACTATTTTTTTATCTATTAGAATGGAGGAAGGAATCCCATATTTACCCCCATATATATATTTTTACCTATTGGAGTCATGAGGGGTATAGCCTCAACCCATTTGGTGAAATACTCACTAGCCATTCTGATGAACTTGTGTCCATTAGAACATGAAGGATAAATTTGTCCCACTGAGTCAAGTCCCCATTAAAAAAATGGCCATGGTGTTGTTAATGGATGGAGCTCTTGAGATGATGCATATATAATATTCTCATGGATCTAACACTTCTATACTATTTAGCAAGTTGAAAGATTCTTGCTCTATGTTCAGCCAATATTATCTTATTTAAATAAGTTTCTTTGACAAGGTAAGACCACTTGAATGAATCCCACAAATACCTTCATGAACTTATTTTAAGGAATTTTCATATTTTTTGTGTTCAAGGTATCTGCAGAGAGTCCCATCTAGACCTCTTCGATATAGAGTATCTGTGATTAATGTATATCGTGCAGATTGGTGAATGAAGTTTCATTTTTTGGTTTCTAGATAGGTCAGATGGAAGGGTGTTCTATTTTAAGTAGGTGTATATCTTTCCATAATGTGAGGAATCAAGACCCACTAGTTTCCAAATGATACGGTAATCTAGACTATCATGTGAGGGATTAAACAACTCTTCCACCAGGAACTCATAACATGCTTGTTGATCTGGAACCTCTAGAAGGGAGGCTAGGGTAGCCATTTCATCCACAAATTTATTGTCTTCTCTAGGAATTTTCTCAAAGGTGGCTTCAAAAAATTATTTCTTTGATTCATCTACCATCCTTTTGTACGATATCAACTTATCATCCTTTGTTTGATAATCATCATTGATTTGATTAATTACCAATTGAGAATCTCCATAAACATAGAGTTTTGTTATCTTTAATTCAAGGTCCATTTTTAGACCCATTACTAATGCCTCATACTCTGCTATGTTATTGGTACAGGGAAACATTAATTTTTATTATTTAGAGATGGTGCATCCTTATAGGGAAACAAACAAGACTCCTACTCCTTACCCATATTGGTTATATGATCCATCAAAGTAATTTCTAGGGTGACATTGTGACTACAAGGATATCTACATCTAAAAACTTGATGTGAAAAGGCTTTTCATCTTGAAGTGGAGCTTTAGCTAGTTGATCTGCAATTACCTATCCTTTGATGGCCTTCCTATCTACATACTCGATGTCAAATTCACTTACTATCATGACCCATTTTTTTATCTTCCCTTTAGGTCCAACTTGCTAAGAAGATATGTTAGTGGATCTATCCTTTCTATCAATTTAATGGGGTGTGCCAACATGTAATGTTGCAACTTTTGGGATGCAAATACTACTGCTAAACATACTTGTTCAATTGTTGTGTATTTGAGCTCATAGTTGACTAAGGTCTTATTGATATAATATGTGGCTCTTTCTTTTCCTTCTTATCTTGTTGCACCAAAAAAGCTCCCAATAGTTTATATGTGGCCAAGATGTGGAGTAGAAGAGGTTTCCCCTGTATAGACAACATTAAATGGGTGGATTCATCAGATACTTTTTCAATGTGTTGAAATATTCTTCACATTTCCCATCCTATTTGAATTGGACATTTTTTGTAGCGAGTGAATGATTCACTTTTATCTGCTAATTGTAAAATGAATATTCTAATAGATGGTAGTCTTCCTTGTAGTGGTCTTAATTAATTGATATTTTTAAGAGATTCCATCTCCATTGTGTCTTGCACCTTTGCTAGATCTACTTCTATTCCACGATATGAAACAATATATCCCAATAATTTTTGGAAGTGATCCCGAAAGCACATTTCTTTGGATTCATGCGTACTTTAAACTTTTCTAATATTTTAAAGATATTGTCTAGGATGTCAAGATGTACCTCCCTTATGATTTTTTATCCTAGTATATCATCCACATAATCCTCCATGAAAGTATGCATCATATCATGTAAAATTATTGTCATGGATCTCTAATAGGTAGCTCCTACATTTTTCAGTCCAAAAGGTATGACATTCTAGCGAAAGGTGCCCAAAGTACATGTACAGACTATTTTTTCTTGGTCTTCAAGTGCAATTTTTATTTGATTATATCCCAAAAAAACATCCATTAAGGATAACATGGCATGTCCCGCTATCAAATTTATAATGGTGTCAATACTAGGTAGAGGAAAATCATCTTTTAGACAAGCTTTATTTAGATCCCTAAAATTTGTACATGCCCTGATGTTCATGTCTGGTTTGGACATAGGTACAATATTGGATATCCACTTGGCATAATAAATTGATCTAATAAAGCTTGAATCTAACGACTTTTCCAACTCTTCCTTTACCAGTAATGCTCTATGGGGATGCATTTTCCTTAATTTTTTTTTATTGGCTTTTCTCTAGGAGCTAAATTCAAATGGTGTATGATTAAGTCTGGATCTAACCTAGGCATATCTCCATATGACCAAGCAAATTTGATTTCCTTTTCTTGAAAGAATTTATACTGCCAAGTGTATGATTTTGGGAACTTCCTGTGTACCAATGTTCACTATTTTTTTGGATTTTTCATTATTGAAATCTCTCTTTAAAATGTTTGGGGAGCATATTTCAAGTCTTTCATCTTCTATCACATCTAGGAGGTTTCCACCATTAGATGCATCCTTTCTTTTTCCTTTTTCATGATCTAATGTTGTCATAGCATGGTTTTCACCATTAGATCCTTTATTTGTTTTATTTGTTTTATGACTAAAAGACTTGGCACCCCCTTGAGTCGAAGCTGCGTTATTGAATCCAATGGTGGATTTTTTTGGGGTTCAATTGCATTGAGGTACATGGCAATGACATGTTCATCAAGAAAGGTGTCAATCTCATTTGGTTTAGTTTGATCCCAATCAATAAGTTTGAGGTGTACCAAAGGTAAGGGGTCATCTGTTTGGTTGGGCTCAAAGGCAGTAAGGGTCCTAATAGAGATATGATCATATATTTCAATGATATCATCAAGGTCAAAAAGAGGACTCTCCTCTAGATTATCTCTCACAATCAATATTCGATCATCCTCACTAGAGTTATCGTCAATACGGTGTGATTCAAATTCAAGTGTCTAGACCTAAAGCTTTGTACCTGTAACATAAAAAAGGAAGGTAGGTGGTTATAGATAAGTGTTATATGTATGTATTAATGGTAAACCACCAAATCTTTTATTATGAACATCAGGGAAGGAGAAAGAGGGATCCCCTAATATAACCTTTAAGAGAACCCAAATTAGATTAGCACAACCCAAAATGGATATAGGGGTACTAATGCAAAATTAAAGCCCTTTCAAGGGAGAATATCTAAAAGATCCTTTTTTCTTTGATTGCACTTTCCCTTTATTTTTTGTTTATTGATATTGATTAATTGACAATTGAGATTTGTTTGTGTTTGATTAAGTGACCTGAGGCTAGTTGATTGATTAAATGCAATGCAAGTAAAGTAAAAGCATATGTAACAATCAAGCACATAAAAAGACCTAATCAGATATCTCAAAGTAAGTGCTATGAAAAGACAAAAAGGAAATTTGACTCACCTTGAGGGCTAGTAGTGGTCACAAGATCAGATCTAAAAATGGAGTAGCAGATTGTAACTGAAACTGAAACCACATTGGATCTGGAACCTGAAGACAGAAATCTACTGACTGTGAAAATATGAAGGTCCTAGGAACAGGTTGAATCGAAGGTACAGATCGCACTTAGGTACAGGTTTAGGTCAACCTATACCTGCACTATCCAAAAATATGAGATCTGAATGTCCAATGGAAACTCTAACCCTAAATCAGCCAAATTCGATCCTGAAATCATTTAAAAGCAAGGAAAATGTAAATATTGATGTTGCTTTGTCAACCCTTCATGGATGGATTGGAATCGGCTATCCACAAAGATGTATGAATGCTTGTAAGTAGAATTTTGTATGTTGGATTTCTTGAACAATGCAATAGATCTACAAGTGCCAAATCATAGACCGTGGATGCAAATATGATTGAATGTTTGGATGGTTTAATTCTTGTGAAATTTTGATGAATGTAGATCTCATCCCTTGATGGCCAACTCCACTATCCCCAATGAAGAAGATAGATGTATGAAATGAAATGCATATTTGATTAGATTGAATGAATGCCTCTAATGAATCATTTTTTTGCTTGGACTCCTTGAATGCACATTGAACTTGATGGCTTGAGCATGCAATGGATCTTCTTGTAATGGTTTCTTTTTTTTCTTGAGAATTTGGATTCCCAAATGAAGTGAGTATGCCTCCTTTTATACCGATTTTGGGCATCAAAACAAAAAGGGCTAATTGCACAGGGGGGAATATGAAAAACCCCAAAATGGGCCTAAGTTCAAATAAAACCAATGCCTCAGGTACAGGTTGAGGTCAACCTATATCCCCCTAGTAAAGGTCAACCTGGACCTGTAACCCTAGGTATAGGTCAACCTTAACCTATACCCCCTAGGTACAAGTCATCTTTGACATGTACCTTAGGAGGCACAATCCATGGAAAAAGACTCAAGATCTTGGGGGTGCAAAATAAATGGTCAAAAACAGATAAAAAATGAGGACAAAGTGTAAAATCAAGCATAAATGCATCCATGTTCTAGGAGATCAGTAAAATGGGACCTAAAAAGGTCTTTGAGCTTCCAAATTAATGGGGGCTAACTTTCAAGACGGAACAATACCTCATGAAATGTGGGTTCCTAAGATGTTACTACATTAATGTCTTTTTCTTCACAAGATTCATCTAAAAAGGAATCTCATTCACACTCATTAGAATGTGATCCACTATCAGCTTGTGATTTATATATTTCTTCATAGAGTCTGTGTGTATCCTCTTCTTCTCATTTGTGAGTGGTTTCTTCTTCTTTGTATCCTAACCCTATTTTCTCTTTGTTTCTTCTGAAAGTTGGTTGTAGGGTTCCACGATGCCTTCCTTTATTTTTCCTATAGGACCATTTCCTTCATATCTCATTCTTTACATGACACAAAAACCTTTGCCATATTATTCTGAAGGTATTCTGACAGTTCAAACTTCATTTTTGGTTTCTTACTCATCTGTGTATAACCACTTCAATACATCTTTGTCATCATTTTCTTCTAATATTATCCATGTTCTGACAAATGTACCATCAAAGTTTTTTTGTGGTTTGGAACTTTGTTGGGTAGATGTTGATGGTATTTCATGTGATCTAGGAGAAATAGGTAAGTATGACAATGATAATGAATACTCACTCATTCCTTTATCCTTCAATTTGAGTTATTTCATAAAACTTGTTACTGTAGTGGTCGAGGCACATTTTGTATTTGAGGAACTAGATGTGTAATCTTCTATGTTATGTGGTACAATTACATCTGTCACTAGTCTCATTGTGTTATTGTACAAGAAAGGTTTTTAGTCCCATAGAATTTTGATTTCATGTCCTTCAAATGGAAACTTCAAACATTGATGATAGGTAACCGCTTGCATTTCATGTATTCATGGTCTTCCCAATAGTATGTTATAGGATAAATTCAAATCTAGGACTTGACACGCCATATTCTTTTCAAGAGGTCCAACTCTGATTACTAATACCACGGGTCCTTTTAAATATCTTTCTTCATTATCATAGGATTTTTTGTGATTTTTTTCTTTGGATAGATTGTATCTTCAGAATAACCCAATGCATTAACTAGACATAAGGTACAAATATTTAGACCGGCTCCTCCATCTATAAGTACTCATTTCATATGATGTTTATGAATTAGGACATTGATATGGAGAGGAAGATTATGATGATGGTTTAAGTATATTTCATCTTCTTCTAAAAAGGATAGGTAATGGGGTGAAGTTAAGTGTCCCACCATGGGTTGGAACTGATCAATGCCCAAATTTTTAGGCACATTTGTTTCCAATAGAGCTCATTCTAGAATGTCTTTATGTGTTGGTGAAAGTTTTAACAACTCTAATATGGATATTTAAGTGGGGGTATTTTTCAATTGATCCACTACATTATATCAATATAAAAAATTGATCCACTACATTATATTTATTAGAAGTGGATGGTGCTTTATAGGTCATCCCACACAAAGTGACCTTAGCTTGATTTCTTGTGACTATATTAGCGGGTTCATTTTCTTTTTTCTCTTTGATCATGATTACATTAACTCTTTCATCATATCCAGAGATATTTTTAATTGTACTATCATAAGTATGAGTGTGGTTCACCTTGTTTCCTTGGTTACCTTTTGATGATTCCCCTTTCTCATGGTTCATGAAAGGAGTTTTAAATGTTGTATGTTCTTCATCCATTTTGTGTCCTTCAACTGTTATAACATCGTTTTCTATCAAATCTTGAATGACATGTTTTAATCTCATGCAATCATTAGTTTGATGTCCCTTATTTCTATGATATTCGCAATGATGTGAATCATTCCACCAAGATGGTTTGATTTGTGGTACAAAATCTCTTGCCTCGAGTAATGTTATCACATTATTGGCAAGAAGTGTCCTTAATTTTGTTTCAAGGGGTTCACCCAAAGGCATGAATTTTCTTTGTCATTGATATGATTGTGTTTGTTTAGATTTTTTGTTTTCTTGATTGTCTTTAAAAGTGTTTTTTGATAAATTGAAGATGGATTGTTTTTCTTTAACATTGTTTGCATCAACTACACCATCATTGACAACATTCTTCTTCCTTATCCAAAAAATTTATTTGTCAATATTGGTGTTATTGTTGGTATTTGTATAATTGCTAGGGGGACTCCTTGTATCCTTGTCATTATAGAGTTTTAATTCTCTTTTTCTCCCTATAGCATCTTCAATTTTAATCCCATTCTCAATCAACTTATCAAAAGTAGGACATTGTGATTGGAGCCTATAGCTCATTTCCATAATTAGATTATGGATAAAGATGTCCATCGTTTCTTGTTCAGGAATGGTGTGTGGATATTTATTAAATAATCATCTTCATCTTTGTAGAGATGTAAGAAATGGTTATTCGTTCTTTTATTTGGTATTGCACAAATCCAACATAGTCACCATGTGCTCAATGTTGTGCGAATATTGTGACACAAATTTGTGGAACAATTCTTCAAAGAATTTGATGTTGGGTGGGAGTTTTGAAAACCATTCCATTTCTTGTCCTCCCAAGATTCTTGGGAATAGTCTCATCATGTAAGTTTATTTATGAGAAAACTCCATACTCATAGTGCAAAAATCTCTTATGTGATCTTGAGGATCTAAATTTCCCGTGTATTTATCATATTTTGGTATGTCACAATTGGGTGGAAATGGGATCATATCCAAATTTGTGTCAAAGGGGTAAGGACATATATCCTCCAATGTATATTTATTTGTGGATGTACCCTTTTGCATGTCTTGATTTGTCTTTAGAGGGCTTGAATTTGTTTTGTGAGTGTTGCAAGTGGATTACTTTCCTCTTTTGTTGTCTTTAATTGTTCTACATCATAATTATGAGGTAGTTTTACACCTTGGTGTGCCAACAAAAGGAAGTATCTCTCCTTATATGATTTAGTACCTTCTCCATTAATTTTTGAAATTTTAGGTCTTGTTGGACCTCTCTAAGCTTTTCATCAATTAGTTCGTCATTGTCGTGTTCCATTTGAAATTGTCTATAAAATGAATTTTCATTATCATCTATGGGTTCTTGATGTTCTTCTTCTTGGGTTTGTAGTTGCTTGATTTTTTTTCTTGAGCTCTTGTGAAAACTGGCATTTAATTTATCCAAATGTGTGAATTTTGATAGAAAGTGCAATTTTTTATGTGTTTACTAAACCCAAATAAGAATTTAGATGCCTTCCTATTGATGAGGCTATGTAAATCACTATTTTAAGTCGAGATTTGGAGGTTGAGGATGATGTATCATGATATTAAATATTGTTAAAATTAATAATTAAAAAGGATTAACAATGTGTGCATTGATTCGCTTATCAAAATGTAATGTGAAATGGGTCAATTGTCAGTTCTGATGTGATGCAGCTCTATTTTTGGTAATGTGTCAATCTGAAAGGAACAACCTCTGAAAAGGGCACATGAATCTAATGTCAAAAATTTTGCAACTATATGGGAGAGGCTCACTATTTTAAATGTGCTGAAGTATATGCACTACTTTTTTCACATGCGTTGTTATGAAGGTTATATGTTCTACTCTGAGTGGTGTATGCGCTATTATGATCTATGTATGCATTAAAATAGAAGGTATATGCATTGAAACAAAGGGTATATGTGCTGAAACTATGAATTACATGCATTGAAATGCAAGTTATATGCACTAAAATAGGTGGTAAATGTGTTAATTTGTTGGTTCTATGTGCTAAACTTCTAATATGAGAATTTTGACAATTTTCAAGGATTTTACAATTAATCTTTTGATTATAATTTTGGATGATTTTTTGTGTTGTGATCACAAAAATAGCAGCAGACAGTGTCATACAATTGTCTAAACATCAAGTGTATGTTCATAGACTTTCAAGAAAGCCGAAGTTTTTACTAGTTTTTGCACAAGAAGACACTTCAAACAAGCTACCTGAGGACAAATTGGCTTAGTTATCAAAATCCCATCCCGCAACTTGGTACACTTTCAGCTCACACATGTCACCTCTGAGAGGGCTCCTGAGTTTTTTCCTTTGTGACAGATAGTGGAGTCCTGGTAGGAGTTCTTGAAATAAGTACTCAAATGGGGAGTTCACACGTACACTCAAGAGGAACATATGATGAGTTTCTTTAGGAGAGATTATTCCCCCTCCTTGCACTAAGATTATAATAACTTTTAGAGGTGATGGGTAGGCTTCTAATTTAACAAGGATTTAGTAAGGATTTTGTTCAAAACTTCAGGGTATAAGCTCAATTATAGAAGTCTCCAATCCTTGATAAATCAAGGTTTTTCACACCTTAAATGTACTAGAGGAGAGCTATTCCCAAACAATTTTGTCAATCATGATTTTCATCACAATTGCATTTTTTTTTTATAGTGGGTTAGATTACTTGGCTTTAGTTGTTCTCACTTAAGTTGTTCCCTTTCACTTGGCCTTATGGGCTACTTGGGAGGTAGGCCTTCTAAAGATAAATGCACTACTTGAAATAAAATGATGGGTCTGGCTTTTTGGTCACCCAATTAAGGGGAGAGCATATGCCAACCATCCAAACATGACAAGCACATTAATCAATTTCCATTTTAATTAAGCTATGTGCCTACTTCAATGAAGATGAATAAATTGATTGAATCAAATGAAAATCTCCATGCTAGGCCTGCAAACAAGCATTAGTAGTTCCATTCCAGATCTTTGACAAGCAAAAAGATACCTGCAAGCAAGAAAAACACGAATCAAGATTCAGAATTGAAAATTATGCTTACTATATTAAATGCATAAAAATAGAGCAGAGAGATAGAGAGATGGGAAGAGTACATTATGGGGTTGGTTCAGTTTGGACATTCAGATAACCACCCTTGGCCCCAGTTCATAGGGCCCTCTATTCGAGGTCATTCATCATCCTCGTCTTATGTGTGGATAGATCTAGATCTATAGTAGTTATGTAGGCTCTCGACCCCCTCTGAATTTCACATAATACCCCCCGAGGTTCGTTGATAGATAGGGTTTCCTTCATCTTATCCGATATATTATCTATGTGATACAATAGTAGTTTTTGATGCTATACTACACCTAGATATATATAGTTTAGGGCAATTGTATCGAACGTTCAAATAGAGGGTTTCTTTCTATTCATGAGCTAACTATAACTATAATTATGGACCATCGACCGGTTTTTTAGCCCTTTATAATGAATTTTGTGAATGGGAGAACCTGCACAACGTGAGGACCCCCTACAATTATAATGGGCACTTGAATGGGTTTAATCCCCATAGATAGGGGGGCTCACCAATGGCATCAATCTGAGAGATGGAGAGTTCAGGGTCTGAACGTTCAGATTCTGAGTGGAGGCGAAGCAATGAGTCTGATCTAAAGCAATCAATCTGACCTGGCCCACTATTCTAAGGGGGTTTTCTTCTGGCATGTCACGAACGCTAACCTATATAGGGCTCGCTGTCGAATACCATGGCATACACCGCGTTGCAGAGTCTGGTCCCTATCTCATCTCCTGTTCTAATCATATCGGCTTTTTATCCAACAACTGAGAAATGTCCAATCCTCCCGCTCTTTTTGAAGTACCAATTAAACCCGTATCACAACATCTATGTCTGCCCCTTATGGTCGCTAAACGACCTGCCCCTTTAGAATAGTAGGGTCGAAACCAAGGAACATCTATCTCTGTGCATGTGGCCTTCCGCAGCATCGATCAAATAGATCTCTGAAACCCAATTGTAGCATCTCTCTCCTCTATGGCTTACTGTAGCAGGAGCATCCCCCTAGCCCTGAACTTTATTCCGCTCACCACCTCCCTATAAATTAATTGGAGAACCTCCCTGCATGCCTATAGTTCCCACCCTGCTCCTCCATAACCTTCAATGTCATTCATGTTATGGCCCTAGCGAATAGTAGGGGCCTCTCACCCACCCTATTCGATTCTGGCTTCCCAAGGTATCTATCTGTATGGATTTAGTACCAGGAGTTAGTTTACCTAATAAGGCATTGTATCGGATGACACTAGTAGAAAATGAAGAACTCAATAGGCAATTGCAAGATTTGTTGCAGCGAGGTTTAATCAAAGCGAGTTTGAGTCCTTGTGCAGTACCTGTAGTGTTAGCATCAAAGAAAGATGGACAATGGAGGATGTGTATCGATTCTAGAGCCATTAGTTGTATCACAATCATGTACCGATTTCCTTTACCTAGGATGGATGACTTGATGGATTGTTTGAGTGGAGCTAGATATTTCACCAAGATAGATTTGAAGAGTGGATATCATCGAATCATAATCAGAGAAGGAGATGAGTGGAAGACTGCATTCAAGAAAAATGAAGGATTATATGAATGGTTCGTAATGCCTTTTGGATTGACTAATGCACTGAGTACTTTCATGAGGTTGATGAATGAGGCTCTGAAGAAATTCTTGGGTAAGTTTGTCATTATATATTTGGATGACATTTTGATTTTCATCAAGAGAAAAGAAGAGCATTTGATGCATGTTAGGCAAGTATTGCAGAGATTAAGGGAAGAGAAGTTGAAAATAAACCTCAAGAAGTGTACTTTCATGAAAGATGAATTAGTATATTTGGGATTTTTGATATCTGCTGAAGGATTGAACATGGATCCTGAGAAAGTGAAAGCAATTGTTGAATGGCCTACACCGAAGAATGTTGGAGGGGTAAGATCATTTCACGGGTTGGCTATTTTTTACTGAAAGTTCATTAGAAACTTCAGTTTAATTTGTGGACTGATGACTGAGACCATGAGGGGTGACCGGAAAGAATTCAAGTGGATGCATAAGAGTTTTGAATTACTGAAGCAAAAGGTGTCAGAACAACCTGTATTAGCTTTACCAGATTTCAACAAGGTATTCCAAGTAGATTGTGATGCTAGTGGAAATACAATTGGAGCTTCTTGAGTCAAGAAGGGAGACCTATCGCATATTTCAGTGAAATTTCGAATGATGCTAAAAGAAGGTATGCAGTGTATAATCAGGAATTTTACTCCATAATACAAGCATTGAAGAAATAGATACATTACTTGTTGCCTTGGCAGTTTGTATTGTATACTGATCATCAATGAGATATTTAAGCAATCAAGGTAAGTTAAATCAAAGACATATGAGATGGGTTGAGTTGATACAGAGTTATACATTGTGTTGAAACATAAAAGTGTTGTATCAAATAGAGTTGTTGATGCCTTGAGTAGGAGAAGGCTTTTGTTGACTAAAATGAAGATTCCAGTATTAGGATTTGATGAATTAAAAGCATTGTATGAGGATGACCCAAACTTCACTGAACCTTGGAGAGATTGAAAAGAACAAGTTGTTACAGACCAAAGGAAGTGGTTAGATTATTTTATTCAATATGGAATGTTGTTCAAAGGAAGCCAGTTGTGTATACCCAAATATTCTATGAGAGACGATCTCATTAAGGAAAAGCATAGTGGAGGATTGACAAGGCGTTTTGGCATTGATAAGACAGTACCTTTGGTAAGTGAAATTACTTTTGGCCACAACTTCAGAAGGATGTGTGAAATTTTGTTTAGAGTTGTAGGGTGTGTCAAGTTGCAAAAGGGAGCAACCAGAATGTGGGATTGTATACACTTTTGACAGTGCCAACCAGACCTTGGGAAGATATCAATATAGATTTTATAGATTTGATTCTTGGTTTTCTAAAGACACAGAGAGGTCATGTTCAATCTTTGTGATTGTAGACAGATTTTCTAATATGGCACATTTCATACAGTGCATGTAGAAGACCTATTTTTCAAGGAAATTGTGAGATTACATGGATTACCTAAAAGCATAGTTTTAGACTAGGATAGTAAGTTTGTTGGTTATTTTTGGAGAACGCTTTGGAATAAGATGAAGACTAATTTGAAGTACAGTTCTACTTTTCATCCACAGACCGATGGGTAGACAGAGGTTGTAAACACGAGTTTGGGAAGTTTATTAAGATGTTTAGTTGGATAAAAGACAGGGAATCAGAATTTATTATTATATTAAGTAGACTTTTCATATAAAAATTCAGTGAATAGGAGCACAAGGAAGACACCATTTGAGATAGTTAATAGTTTTAATCCTAAAGGAGTAACAGAATTGGGGGATATCAGTCATGATGTTAAGAGGAGTGTTGAAGGAGAAGAATTTGTAGAGCTTATAAAGTCATTTCATGAAGGAGATAGACAACATTTGGGGAAAATGAATCAAACCTATAAGGAAAGATCAGACATGAAGTGAAGACATGAGGAATTTAAGGTAGGGGATGCAGTCATGTTGTACTTGCATAAGGGTAGATTTCCTGTTGGGACTTATAATAAGTTGAGAATGAGGAAATTTGGACATTGTAGGATCTTGAGGAAATTTGGACATTGTAGGATCTTGAGGAAATTTGATTCAGGAAATGCATATGAAGTAGAATAACCAGAGGACATGGATATATCACCTATATTCAATGTTGCATATTTGTATGAGTATCATGAATCAAATTTCAGTAATAGTAATGGATCAGATGTTGAACAACAGTATTCTAAGAAGCAGATGGATCAAATAGAGAAGATTTTGGATAGTAGGATTGGCAGAAGTACAAGAGGTAAGCAGTATATGGTGTATCTTGTCAAGTGGAAGGACCGACCAGTTAAAGATTCTTCATGGATTTCTCAGGCTGAGGTTGACCATTTTGGTTTTCCTTTAGTCCCAGCAAAGTGAGAGGCTCGCTTTTTCAAATAACCTTGTTTGTCTGATGTAGGAGCATCTTGGGTTCTTGGCAATCTTGCTTCAACCAAATATATATATCAGGGGCCCTTAAAATAGAAGGGTGGATAGATAGAGGGGCCCGAAACGTGTGTGACGATGGGTGAGGGGTTATACCGGGGTGTTCATAGAGAGCTATAGTTCCTTAGGGTTAGGCCACATATGCACTATAGCTCCCACCCAACCCGGTGATCAGTCTTTGAGTTTCTTTATGTGTTCGTTCAATTTGGATCCTTTGCAGTTGCAATCCTTTCAGTGTGTTTGTGGCCTCATTTTAAACCTTCTCTTAGGTTCGCACTTCATTTAGTTTTCTCGTGTATGAGATCTTGCAGATTCTTGGCGAGACTATATTGTTCTTCATGTTTTTCGGCCAATTTTTGTTTTACGGTCTCAAGATGGATTTTCTCGTTCAACAAAGCTTAACGGCTCATTTCTCAATTATGTTAAATTTGTGGTCGACCTACTTGAGGGATCATGATTCATGTTCCATTCATTGGAAGGATATCCTTAGAATTTGGGTCCTGGCTTATATGTTGTAATATGTTTTCTTCTCATTGGGAAATGTAATTTTTATGGGTCGTCTTGATGCTTGTGAAGGCTTTATAAACTCTTTTAATTGATTTCTTAATTAGACATATTAAATGGAATAAATTAGACAATCATAATGTGTAGAGATGTAGTTTACAGATCAAACGAAAGAAAGTACTAGATGGAATTTCCTATAGGCTAGAGTTCATCATAGATCGTATAAAAAGATAACCTACGGAAGGTTCCAATTAGGTATGTATGTCTGGAATGTATCACTGCTTGCAGTAGACTCTTGTAACTAATTATATGGAGGTTGATTATGCATTCATTCATTGTTTCTTTTGTTGGCTTATGTTCTGATTAATAAAAACAGGTTTTACAAGGACCCGAAACCTTTACAAAAAAAGAGAGTTCAGCAGGTTTTACAAGGACCTGCAACCTAGTTAAAAGATACACAGTTTAAAAAGCATAATAAAACTTTGCCATGGCAACAGGACAGAAAGGGACAGCAGCACTACTAAACGAACAGACAAAAAGTCCCAAAGTTAAAGCAGGAAACAACAGGGACAGCAAAAAGGAAGCCAACAGGACAAGCAAAGAAACAGTTACATTTCTTTAACCATTTCTTCAGCTTCCAGGACCATTAGTTGCATGTTGTTAACA
>MU223088.1:150025-162590 GCA_018584345.1 Thuja plicata
CAAATACAAAGATACAAGGCTACATTTTAGGTATTCATCACTCTCTTGCAATAACAGAGGTAATATTTTTAGCCATAGAAGATACAGAAGGTACCCAAAAAGGCAACATAAATAGAACGTATGCAACCGTCTTAGGAAGCTCTGGGGTTTCGAAAGGACACCAAATCCATACATAAAGGTTTCAGGTTTTATATATTTGAATAAAATTTATAAAGAAAAATGCCATAACTATGAAATGACAACATTGAATTCAATCCAAATTTCTTGCAAAGGAACTTTCAAGAAGCTCCCACCAAAAAAAACTTTAATAGCGAACCCTTGGCAGAAAGGATTAATAGTTACATAGAGAAAAGATTCAAAGACTACATCAGATCCACGCAAAATCTGTAGGGGACCTCTATGATAATAGTAATTTTACAAAGATTAGCAAAAATGGAGTGTGTGCCCCTTACCTGTTGTGTGAAATCGCAGCACACGAACCCGTCTCTTCCCGCCAAAAGCACTTCGGCACACGAAATCGATTGCAGGCAATGAAAATTGTGTTTAACACTATTCTTTTTTTTTCTATATAATCCTGTGTTTGTCGATATTTCAACATTTCTTCTTAAACTTAATATATGTCGATATTTCGACATTTTCAGGAGCATAAACCAAAAAAAAAGAGTTTTACAAACCAAATTGGCCTGCCGTCGAAAAGTTTGGTCTAAAATATAGGCCTAATGTACTAGTGACTGCAAAAGCTAATTGATGTTTTAGGAAGAATAAAGCCACTCTCAATTCAACACACAAGAGTTGGTTTAGAAGGAAATGAAAGGGCATATCATCTCTAATGCAACAATGCCCACCCTCACCATTTTAAGATGGCAAAATTATTTGAGAAGGGGATTTTAGAAAAATGCTTGACAAAGGTAAATTAGACTAGACATCATTTAATGGTCGACATTGTCTCATTCAACTAAAATTCTAGCTCAATGCAACTTCAAAGTATGTCATTGCATTGAAAAGGGATTTTAAAGGCTTGAAGCGAAAGGATGGTATAAGTATGTCGTTTCGCAAGCAGCCCTACAAAAGCTAAAAGTGTTGTTTCTCAAGTTTTGAAATTTTCAAATTTTGACTCCATAAGTGCTTTGGGATTCATCTAAACAAGAAAAGATCCCTTCTAATGTTGCCAAGAACTAAAGACTCCATTCTTCAAAGTTGTCCTTTTATCATGGATATATGGGGCATATTTAATTAAATTTTGTAAAATATTTTCTCTTATGAAGTAATTTTGTACAAGCCTACATGCACCTCATCCGGCAAAAATAACATAAAATAAATGAATTGGCAACATTTAGACTTTTACAGGTCGAATAATAATTCTTTATTGCACCATTGGTTGGAGGACCCAAATCAACACCCACATGGATCCTAAATAACATTTTCAGCTAATCCACACAGTGACATCGCACTTATAAAAAAAATTTACACTTCTTTCCTTTATGTGATTGATTGGTAGGCAACCAAAATAGTCCATCTTGTATTCCACACAACTAATGGATCTTCATCCATAATGATCATTTGATCCCCCTAAGGTTTCATTCATTCTTTCTTCCAAAAGATGTTTCCTTAAAATATGTAAATGTTTTGCATTTTCTTATAAATAGTTTTGCAATTGAAAAATTTAAAAGGCGCAATTAACTATCAAATTACAAAGTTCATAATGCATGGATTCAAAAAGGATATAAAAAGATGAATATAACTCTTATAGAGAAATTCAAGGGGAAGATTGAAATTTTCATTTATTGTAGTAGACAATAAGCATTTTGAGGTGATTTTCATAATTAGTCCAGGTTGTGTAATTGTGCCTCGAACCTCTTATGTAATTCTTCTTGTAGAAGTCGTGAACAAAGAGTTTTCCATTTTGTTGCATAGTCTATGCGATCATTTTCTCTTAATTATTTTATGTGCATTATTAGGCCTCTATTATGTTGTTTAACCAATCCAGCAATTGATAATTGTGCATTTATTTGCCCTTTATTATGATAGTATGGTGCCAATATCCTTTTGTTGTTGGTAGATTTTGTGCAAATCTTGTATCTAATCAAAATCTTTCAATTAATGAGAGCATCTTGTGGTGTAATGGTTAAGTGGTTGCATTGTTAATGGTGCAACCACAGTTCAAATCCCCACTTAGCCCAAATAAACGGTGTTAATGTCGGTTTGGGCCCACCTTTGTTGGGCTGGTGTACTCGTGGGCTCTACACCCCCACTGGGTTACTATGCTCACAGGCTAATTTACCGATCAACAAAAAATACTTTCAATTAACACATTGCCCTTAAAGTAAGTTTATTCCAAAAGTATTTTCTTTCTTTAACCCCAGATTATATGAATATAAATTGAGCATCATATGAAGAGCAAACTTCTAAAATATAAATATTATTCTAATCATTTCTATTTATAAGTTGTTAAAGAAAATATGATTGTTTGGCCCTATATTGTAATTCAAATTGAGAGAGTTTTAGTGGTTTCAAATTTTGGGAAATTGATTGAGGTCTCAACCTCCTTAGTTATGAGAGTAGAATTCATAATATAAAAAGTGTTGTTATAAAGTAAAATGATTTTTTAACCTTGTTTTACAAATGGAAATAGATAACAACTGGAGGATCTATCCCAATGAAAAAGGACAATTTTCTATTTGGAATTGGTTATGTTAGTGTTATTCTTTCTTTGAGACCAAACATGTTTAAACTTGTCTTGTTTGAAGAGTAAATATGCAATCGCCAAAACTATGAATCCAACTTGAAAATTTGTGAAAACATGCCAATATTTTATCCAATGAGTTTTCTAGAAAAAAATAGTGTTCCCATAGTCAAACTTATGCAATCCCACAATGCTTAAGAGTGGGATTTCTTGAACACGTGTGTTCAAACTACTATATGGTAAGTAATCGGAAACCCATAACCAAACCATTACTATTGCAAACAACTCATTGTCCAAAGGTCTTATTCTATGGTATGGCACTATTAGAGACTACAAGTTTTGAAAAGCATCACAATCTAATCTAGTCTCTATCCACATTGAATTATTTATCCCCTTCTCGCTTTCTTGTTTTATTAAAATGCTTGGCATTGTTACATTAGGAAAAGAGAAAGAGGTGGACAATGTATCTACACTTTCCTTGTGCTTGAACAATTATTCCATTGTACCTTCATGATATATCCTAATAATGCACAAAGATCAAAAAAATCCACAATCCTCCCTCCTTCCTACTTTCATTTGTCTCTACTAGTGTACTTGAGCAAAAAGGAAAACATTTATTAACAAGTGCTTAGAGTTAAGGAAATCAAAGTGAGTGCACCTGCTCTTAAAACAAGGCTTCATTATAAACGAACAAACATGTGTGCTTAGCAAAGAAAGGGATCATTCACGTGTTAAGAAACAAAAAATTAAAACAATGATCCATGTTGAATTATTATGGGTTTCTCATGACCTTGTTTGTTCAACATATTTAACCTTCTAATAGGAAAAGAGAGTAAAAAAAGGGCATACATGCTCCTAAAAATTTGTTCTATTGTATATTCATCATACGTGTAATAGTGCATGAACTTCAAAAAGACACACACCCCTCTCCCATTTTTTATCCATCTTTTCCAACTAAACATGTGCACTTCATGATGCCCTCATATACTCTCCATCATATCCTTCCCCACCATATTCATGTTACCTTGTCTACCCTTCAACTGCTTTATCTCTCAAGCAAAAATAAAAGGAATTTGCCTGCAAGTGTTTTAAGGAAACAAGAGCAAATTTACTCTCTTGAAACCTATCTTGATGATAAAAAAACAAATGTGGCTGGCAAAGAAAGGGAACATTCCTATAGATCCTTCATATCGAATCAACCTTCTAATGCTAACTCAAAATGAAGATAGCACCAATGAAATGCAATTAGTTCGTCTATGCTTATATCCCTTATCTCAACACTTCTCTTAAAAGTTTACATTAGTTTAATGATCTTAAGTCGGTTGCTCAATTAGTGTAGAAAATATTATAATCATGTCTAAGTTGTGAACCCGAAGGAAAGAAAACATTCTTATTACTATAACCATGTAGAAATGAGAAAGGAATACGCCTTGTAATTAGTAAATATAAAGATATCATTAAATTTCTAACTCCTCTTTCTCAATGCATTCTTCGTAAAAGGTTAAATCTGGGCAAAATAATGCAAGGGTTTAGGATTGCCTTCTCGTGTTCTTTTAGATGGTGTTTGAGGGCAATGCCCTTTTGTTTCCAATCTAGAACATTATGAAGTCCTTTAAGTGCCTTCTCATCTCCTTCAGCTTTTACCTACTCCCACGTAGGGGATGTGTGCCATTTGTTTTCCCTACAATCATTTTGATGTATTCCTTGTATGCATTTGTTGACATGTCCCACACGTTGTGCATCTATGCTTATTTGTGCATGGTGCCTTGTCATTCATGTGAAGTATTTAGTTTCGAAACAGATTTACCAAGATTGTCCATGGGAATTATGCACATTACATCGCAAAAGATGTTTTTCCCTTAAGTTTGGCGGATGTCCTTGTTGAAAATAACTCTATATATATTGGTGTTCAATTCAACATTTCAGTCTCGTGCATATAGGTATGCAAACAAATATGGGAAAATGGTGCAAAATCCAAAGATCGGCCAAGAGAAACATTATAAAACTTTAGCTCATAATAATATAGCCGACTCCATTCCAATAGAAACAATAGAGAAAATATTATTTTTCCAAGTCTTTATGTTGTTCTGCATTAATTAATTCAAATCATATAGACATGATAGCAAATATTTTGGCTACCTTCCTTAATTGTGCTTATATTGTTTTAATGACAGTTTGCAGTATGTCCTGCAGACAGAGGAAAATACACAGTTGATTCCAGAAGACTCGCATAACTGTATTTATTACTGATTTTTCACCTTTGAAAAGTTTGCAAAGATGCAAATCGATAGTGGAAACTCTCTTGCATTTATGTTCCTAAGACTTCTCTATGGTAAAGAAAACAAAGATAATTACATAGCTTCTCAAGCCCAGAACAAAAATAACATGCAGAATGGACATGTTTTAGACAGAGATATTCTATTCAATAGAAAAGCTGCAACATGAGATTAATAACTGTAACAACAATAGAAAATTCACTGATCGCCAAAAGGTGCTTGCATCATATCAAAGGCCACGTCCATGAACTGCATAACAACATAATGATTTTATCAAACTTTAACAAATCATGCATCGTCATCTGAAATGTCACAGATTTTATAATAGCAAAGGCCTACTATGTATATTAAGAGCAATTGAACTTGACTACCAAACTCCTTGCAGAATGGATAATGACCTGAATCACGTCTTGGACACATAACACTCCTTTCTAAAGTAACCATAAAAGAATCTCTGCTCGTTCCAGATTAATATTGAGCAAGATAAACATCTGAGTGAAACTTCAAAGTGCTATTGCCATGGATTACTAAATCAATTTTTTATGTACATGAAAACAATTTTATGAATGTAAAAGCAACTCATCCTTTCATATCATCTTTCAAGTTTCAAGTGTGAAAAATCTATTACAACTACTGATTATTAATCTCCTATCATATATGGATTATTTGACTGCCAAAAATTAATTCACAGAAAATATTGAAAAATAACACAACTGTAACTTCACAAATAAAATCACAGATGCAAAATATGCAACACAAGGAACACGATATTTTTGGACAAATTGTCCCTGGAAAAACCCCAAAGGTAAACTAGTACTGCAGATGATTAATTTATATTAAACTTCAGCAAATTAAGAGATACATAAACTGCTTGCCTCTTACTGGCAGAGCTCCGACAATCTCCCAATTTCTCCTGCTGAGATTCCATTGTTGTTGCCACCAACGCTATCACCGCGCCCTTGCTATCACTGTAAAACTATTCACTGCAAATTCATTTGCTATCACTGCAAATGCTTCTCAACTGTGTGTTTTCCAAATGCCCATTGACCCCTTTTTATACTACTCATTGGAAAACCAACGGTCATGATTTAACCTCAATCGACGGCTAAGATTATTTAAACCCTAAAAAAACCCTAACTAATTGGTTGCTAGATGTCCCTAAAGGAAACAATTAATTAATTAAATAATTGTCTTCACTCTAACCAAAGTCTCCAAAAAACCAATTATTTACTAATTATTGCAAACGGAGAAACAATTGTCCAAGCTACCCCAATTAACACTCCCTCTTAGCGAAGAAGCTATTCTGTAGGACACCCAATTTATTTCTAAAGAAGATGAATTTTGCCTTCCCCAATACCTTCGTCAAAATGTCTACAATTTGTTGTTCTGTAGGTATATACTATAGTTGAACAATTCCCCGCTGTAAACAATCCCTGATGAAGTGATACCTGATGTCTATATGCTTAGACCTATCGTGAAACGCTGGATTCTCATATAATCTAATGCAACTCTGATTATCGCAGTGTATCACTGTAGTCTCAACCCTTTGACCAAACAAGGTTACTAGCAACTTCTGAAGCCATATAGCTTCACATGTCGCCATGCTAACTGCTATGTATTCTGCTTCTGCAGAACTCGAGGCCATAGACTTCTACTTCCTACTAAACCAAGAGACAACTCTTGATCCCAAACTGAAGCAACATCCTGAAGTGTTTTTCTTGTCCACTGCACTGCCTGCCCAATCAGCGTCAGTATAGCCTATCAACTTGATTCCTTCACCTTGAGCATATCTAATCCCATACTCAATTGTACCTCGCAAATAACGTAGCACATGTTTTGCCACTATCCAATGCACTCTCTTTGGCTCAACCTTGAACTGACTAAGAGAGTTAATTGCAAAAGATATATCTGGCCTGGTGTTGACCAAATACATGAGAGAACCAATCAACTACCTGTATAAGGTGGGATCTACATCCTTCTCCCTGGATGTGTCTACCTTCTTCCAATTCATGATCATAGGTGTAGACATGGTTTTGCAATCCTCCATCCTGAACCTCTTCAAGATTTCGATGCAATATTTCCCTTGTCCAAGGAAAATCTCTCCATCTGTCTACCACACCTACATGCCTAGAAAGTAGTGCATAACTCCCAAATCCTTCATCTCAAACTCTGCTATTGCACTCTTCTATGAGCCCCAATGAACTTGTTAAAAACAAGTCATCCACATATAGTACAAGAATGAGAACCTCACCTCCAACCACCAAGTAGTAGAGGTTAGCATCCGCCTCACTCTTTACGAAGCCCATTTCTTGCAAGTAACTATCAATGCGCTCATACTACGCTCTAGGAGCCTACTTGAGTCCATACAAGGCTCTCTTCAATCTACACACGTGGGTATCTTTGTTGTGTGCTACAAAGCCTTCTAGTTGTTCTATGTATACCTCCTCTTTCAACTCGCCATTAAGGAATGTTGTCTTGACATCCATTTGATGGATCTGCCATCCCATCTGTACTGCAAATGAGATCACGACTTGTATAGAAGTATACCTGGCCACTAGAGCAAATGTCTCCTTGTAGTCTATTCCCTCCTTTTGAGGGAACCCATTTTCCACGAACCTTGCCTTGTATTTCTCGATGCTACCTTCTGCACCGTGCTTGATCTTATAGATCCAGCGTGATTCAACCAGAACCATCTATTGGTTTAGGCACAACCTCCCACACATCATTCTGCATTATTGAGGTATACTCCTCAACCATCGCATCTTGCCACACCTGATGTTGTGTGGCCTCCTGGTTGCTAGAAGGCTCACTGTCTACCAACTGACTAACTAATGCCATATAGTCATCATACCTAGCTGGTTGTTTCCGTTGTCTACTACTACTCCTAGGAGCCCCCACAAACTCCTGAGTATCCTTGTGTCTGTTGAACCTCACGGTTCCTGCTACCAACAATAGAGGATCAAATATCAACCTCCATATCTTCTTGATGCATCTCTTGGATTTGTTGCATCTGTTGCTCCATATTCTGTGAACTCTCAGTGCTTGAGCTTGTGCTTGTACTAGTAACCATACTTCAGCTTTGTTGCCCTTGATTTGGTTGAACAATCCTTGGAGATTTTGTTGGCTGCTCACTCTGATCATTTGTTGGCAAATCTCTGGACCTTCTAAATGCCTTGTCCTCCATGAACTTGACATGATGCCGAACTATAATCCTCCTAGCCCCTGGAATGAATATCTGATATGCCTTTGAGGTATCACTGTACCCCGCGAAGTATCCCCTCTCTGCAGTCTGATCTAACTTGGTACGTGCATCCCTTGGAATGTGACAATATGTCAAACTCCCAAATATCCTGAAGTGACTGACATCTAGCTTCTTCCCAGCGAATGCTTCCTCTGGTGTCATCTTCCCTAGTACCTTATGTGGAACCCTATCCTGTATGTAAATTGTTGTACTACATGCCTCTACCCATAGGTAACGAGGCATATCCTGGTCATGCAGCATAGTCCTTGCTGCCTCTGATATAGAACGATTCTTCCTCTCAGCAACCTCATTCTGTTGCGGATTGTAAGGGACAGTCCACTCTCTCTGATTCCCTCCCTGGTACAGAACTCCTGGAACTCTTTCCCTTTGTACTCGCCCCCATTGTCTGATCGAAGAACCTTTATCTTCATGTCTCTCGAATTCTCCACAAGAGCTTTGAACTCTTAGAAGCAACTGAAAACCTCATCCTTGGTCTTCAATAAGTATATCCATGTCTTCCTAGAGAAATCATCAATAAAAGTAACAAAGTACTCGTATCCTCTGAGAGACTTCATCAACATTGGTCCACATATATCTGAATGTACTAGATCAAGAACACCCTTGGATCTAGTGTCACTTCTTGGAAAAGTTGCTTTCGCAAACTTCCCCAACACACATCCCTTACATACATCATACTTTGTGCTCAACTTTGGAACAACTGTCACTATCTCACGAAGCAATTTAAGTGCTTCGTGATGTATATGGCCCATCCTCCTATGTCATAGCTCTCCTTGATCTCTAGGATTATTGCTGCTCATGAGTGCCTTAGGAGTATCAAACTACAACCTATAAAGCCGACCACTCCTAACTCCAATAGTTATGGGTGATTTCCAATCCTTATCTCTAAAGAGTACATTGTACCCTTTATCCTGAAGGACAGATACAGAAATCAGATCATACCCAAGACTGGCACATGCAACACATTATGAAGGGGAATCAGCTTGCCATTCTACCTCTGATATTGAACAGTCTCTTTCCCAACTAAATTGAGTTTGGACATGTTCCCCATAGAAATCTGGATTCTGGTGTCCTCCCTATAACTGGAGAACTACTCTCTAACTCCTGTCATATGAAATGACGCCCCACTATCTATATACCATACACTTTGTGAGGCTGAGCTAACCATACAAGCTATCAGTGCAAACTCATCCTCCATTCTACTAGAGAGCTCATCAGTACTTGCTGAAGCAGCCACCTGCTTCTTGCCTTTCTTGTCATTCTTCTTCCTTTGCGGGCAATTGCTGACATAGTGGCCAAACTCGTGACAGCCATAGCACTTGATCTTAGACAAGTCCTCACATTGTGGATTTGATCCTTCGCTAGACCCCTTCTTCGCTTTCCCTTTTCCCGCTAAGGCAACGTTTTCCAAGTACACCTCACTTTTCTGACTCTTATTGTTGGTTCCGTTGACAAGACTTAGTCTAAGCTCCTCGAGTGAAGTTACTCCATAGTCGATCCCAACTTGATAAGTTGTCTCATCCATTAATAACTTGAACAAAGAGAATCCACTGCTTAATAAACCCATTTAGGGCTATTCTTACCAGCTCATCATAATTTGGTTTATCTCCAACAGTTGCTAACTCATCCTTAACAAGTCTAAGCCTGGTGAGGTAACTTGTAATGTCTTCTCCCTTGTTCATCAAGGTATTCCTCAATTTTTCTCTGAGAATCAGCTTCCAGTTAGTTGTAGCATTCTGGTACAAATTCAGAATGGCGTCTATCTAACTCAGCAATATGCGGAGCTATATGTTCCTTGACACCGTCAAGGATTAGCCTCCTCGCCTTGGCATCATCCTTCATGTATGCTAAGAGTTGTGTTGGATCTGTAGGTACAGCTACAACAATAGTCACATATTCCTTAATACAATTCTCTTCCAGCAATAAAGAAATTTTGGCTTTCTAGACACCAAAATTTGAGGCTCCATCCAATCTGTCCTAATCTCTTAAACTAGCTGAGGCCATCTCAAAGGATAAAAGAAATAATAATTCTAAAGAGGTCGGACAAGGTTTTATAAACCCTCAATTTTCTTTCCTTGCCTATGCTAAACCTTTTCTACTCTCAACTTATTTTGATACCATGTGAAAAATCTATTACAACTACTGATTATTAATCTCCTATCATATATGGATTATTTGACTGCCGAAAATTAATTCACAACAAACTTTGAAAAATAACACAACTATAACTTCACAAATAAAATCACAGATGCATAATATGCAACATAATGAACACGATGTTTTTGGACAAACTGTCCCTGGAAAACCCCCGAAGGGAAAACTAGTACTGCGGATGAGGAATTTATATTGAACTTCAACAAATTAAGAGATACATAAACTGCTTGCCTCTTACTGGCAGAGCTTCGACAATCTCCCAATTTCTCCTGCTGAGATTCCACTGCTGTTGTCTCCAACGCTATCACCGTGCCCTTGCTATCACTGCAAATGCTTCTCAAGTGTGTATTCTCCAAATGCCCATTGACCCCTTTTTATATACTCTCATTGGAAAACCAACAGCCATGATTTAACCTCAATCGACGACTAGATTAATTAGACCCTAACTAATTGGTTGCTAGATGTCCCTAAAGGAAACAATTATTTAATTAAATAACTGTCTTCACTATAACCAAAGTCTCCAGAAAAACAATTATTTACTAATTATTGCAATTATAGAAACAATTGTTCAAGCTACCTTAATTAACATCAAGTTCAATTTTCAAAAACCATTTTATGTACTTGCTTCTTTGTATATGCACGTGTATTGTTTTTATTATAATTGTAATTGAATATTTTAGTGTATATTTGAAGATATGAAATGCATATTAATAGTACTTTTTTCTAAAATTTGCACAAAAGATTATCAGTTTTTTAATTTGCCAAGTTTGGCTGAGTTTTTCAAGAGTCCCGAGTCTAAGTCAAATTGTGACTTTGAAGAGCTTTTAACGAGTCGAGTCAATACTATAGCAGCAAAAAAAAATTGGAGAAAAATTTGGCGAACCAAAAGTATGAGATTTTTTTAAAAAGTTGGAAAAATTGGACTCTCATAAAAAACATTAAAAAAATTTAGAAAAAAAACTTAAACGACAAAAACTTACTTTTAATAAATTTAAGGATATTTCCATATCATATATCTAGAGAGAATAAACTAGAGATTTTTCTATATCAGGTTTGCTTCTGTCCTATAATTTCCTAAAATTTGTTAATTTATAGCATTTGAATATATTTTTTTGTTCTTAGACACTACCGTCTCGCTCATTTTATTGTCGCAACATTCAAATGTATTTATACATGGATTAATAAGGGGTAAAATGTTACAAATGTTCCATTCACAGCTCATTAATAAAAGAAATTGATATTTGTTGTAGAGAAATCTAATACTCATTTCAATAGTTTTGATTTGTAAATTGAAATAATTATTTCTAGAAACAAATTTATAAATGAAATCATATAGTTTTTATGAATTTCTTTAAAATATTATTTTATCTGATTCTCAATTGTATTACACCTTTTTATAACTAGTGTAATATCCCCCACTAGGACACTATCAATTTCCGATGTTTAACACATTACTATGCAATCAAATCAATTCAACTTAAGAATACAATGAATAATCTGTGTTACTGGATTCGCATATTTGACCCCTGATCCGGGTCCGGGTCCAGATTCTCCACCCGGTCCGTGCTGGATCCGGGCAGGGTCCAGATTTGGACTTGTGGGTCCGGATGGATCCGCGGCCGGTCCGGGTCCGGATTCTCCACCCGCTCCGTGTTGGATCTGGGCAGGTTCCGGATTTGGACCTGTGGGTCCGGATGGATCCGCGGGCCCGCGGATCCATCTGGACCCTGCCCGGATCCAGCACGGACCGGGTGGAGAGTCCAAGGATCCTCGAGGATCCCACGCGAATCCACAAGGACCCACGGGCAGCCAAAGAGTAAAGTGGGCCCAAAACACTTAAAAAGTGTTTTTTATTATTTTTTTTCCTTCTAACCCTAATTCGACCCTTCTTATGGAGCCTCCAAATAGATTTCATTTCATCTTTGCTCTCTATTTTGCTCTCTCATTCTTGGTGAGGTGGTTTTTTTCGAAGGAGATCGATTGTGGAGTGACAAATACCTTCCACAAAGCAGATTTGAGTGATTAAAGTATGCATTTCATCCATATTCTTTAGTTTTTTGAATCTCTGATAGATTATTTCAAGTTTTTGAAAAGTTTTTAAAAAATTTCAAGCTTTTGTATAAGTTTTGAAGTATGTTTTTTTTTGCATTTTTGTTATAGATTACAACAACAGTGAACAATCATACAATGAGT
>MU223088.1:165974-205392 GCA_018584345.1 Thuja plicata
ATATATATATATATATATATATATATATATATATATATATATATATATATGATTCTAATTATATATATATAAGCATCTCAGTGATATACTTATTTACTAGATAAGTATCTCATAATTTACCATAAACATGTTTATTATAATATCATAACTCGGGGGTATCCAAATATATATTCTTCTCCTATTCCATGCCTTTGAGAATGATTTCAATCCTTATTAAATATCCTTGGTATTGAATAGTTGCATGTTATTGGGAAGAGACACATCATTTTGTCTATAATTAATTAATCTTTCTTTATATGCCACTCTCTCTTGATGTATGTGATTTTCTTCTTTTTCCCTTCCCTTCCAGATGAAATTTTATTCTCCCTTTTACCTTTTATATCTCATGTTTGAAGGAGTCACATCTTTTCATTTCATGTCTTTTCACCATTCATTAAACTTAATTCTAATTATATTTTAGAATTTATTTCTTTTGTATTTTAATTTAGAATTTATTTATAATTCTTTTATATTTTAATTTAGATTTATTTATATTCCTTTTATATTTTAATTTAATTCTTTTATATTTTAATTTAAACTATTTATATTCTTTTTATATTTTAATTATTATTTATTATTAAATTATATTTTTAAAAGGGGAACATACTTTTATAATTTTGTCTCTTGTAATTTATTTATTTATTTTTAATATCATTTATTAAATTCTCTTTCAGAAAGGGGACATCACAACTAGCACTTGCAGCGGGTGCAAGGGAGAAGCCGATAGGTCAATATAAGGAAGATATAAATGAATTTATATATAGTAGAGTGATAATTAGGCTGTTAATTAGATTTAATGTATAATTTAATAGCACATGTGAGGTCCTCTATTCTATTTACAAAAAAATTAAATTTTCATTTAAACATTAATTAATACACTCGTACTTCACATTATTTGTAATCAAGAATAGCAATACCTATTATGCAATTTACTATTGTCATTTTAATCAATGCAACTAAATTTTTAGTAATATTACGTTAATGTATCACCATGTTATTTGCTATGGCTAATAAAATCTGAAATTACTATTTCCATGGTGTTGGCCATGTTCTTGGGTTTGGGCGAATCCAATGAGATAACGTTATGGGAAACCTTTGACTGTCTTAGATTTGAAAGATTAGAGGTGTTAATACTAGTCAGACAAGGTTGCCATTACATAAGTTAAAATAGCTAAAAATATGAACCTATGATCTTGCCAACTCCTCAGTCATTACAAAATTCCTCATGACTCTCTCTGTTGAGAAGGAAAAGAATTAGAAACTGAGGAAAGAGAGTCCTAACGTATATGTTATTTATTAGCTCACGACATGAATATCAAGTTGTCAGTACAAGTATGGTGTGAAAAGTCTTCTAGCATGGTATTTTCGAGTCTGCGGATGGCTTTTGTATAAATGTATTAACAAACGAAATGAACAATCGTTGTCATTAAGTTGTGCCCAGAAGTGATAAGAGATCTTTGTATAAGTAGTGACATTTGGAGTTCAAGTCACAAATTATAGGAAGCTTCCATTAGCAAGGCATTTTTTACATGTAATAGCCCATCGTTATATCTGTCTCAGCTCAAGCAATACATTCCAAGGATAAAATTTTCATAAGCTGATCAAGAGAACCTGCTAAAGAATTGGTACGCAATATGTTTACATATAAACAAAAAAAAATTATATTTAAATTGCTTGTTTCGTTCTTGATTGAGTGGTTGTAAATGGGTAAGATAATTGAGATTGTGTTCACTCACTATGCTGAGTGTTTAAACCTTTTTCTGTATTACAGACAACACTTTCAACATTTATCTATCTGTATCATATAATTCTCTCTCTAGCAGAGGAAAGAAGATACGCAAGGTCAACAACACCTCTAAATATGCAGAATTTGGTTTTCAATAAATGTTCCTGAAACATTAAATTAGAGACAGAAATGAATGTAGATTGGAAAAGAGCGACTCAAAGGTATAGCATCCTATCTAACAACTGTGGAGGCATGCCAAAAGTACGTGCATTCTGAGGCATGGAGATCACATTGAGAAACCACAAGTCAGTAAAGAGAAGCCATCGACCATGATTTAGTCATTGCAGACGAAAGGCAAAATTCAATCTCCAACTCTCAATTGACATACACAAGATCAGTTATTGACATTTTGTTGAGGCATTGTATCAAACGGTTCACATGTGTAAGAAGCAAAAAAAATCCAAACCATGGTCGGGAATCTGACGTCACAGCAGGCCTAGTTCGACCCATAAAATCGAACAGGCAAGGTCTGGCAAAGCCCAAAGCAGGCATAAGTAGTTGTTCATGTCTCCTAAAGTCAATATAAACTAGTGAGTCAGATGAGGCGGCCTGTCAGCTGTGACTGTCTGTCGGTTATCATGGACCTTCTCTCCCTCCATTTCCTAAATTAAAAATAAATTCCCAATTCATTCTTTGTTTCACGACTAATTCTTGTCCACCTGTTTCTTCTTTCCTCCATTCACGCTTCTTGCACGGCTTTACGACGTTAGCTCAAAATTGCACAATAAGCAAGCTTGGAGCTTATTTATCAGCTCTAAGGGGAAAGTTTTGACAGATATTTCTGTTGATTGACTGTATTTTTGGAAATTGGAGGGTTTTGGGGGCGTTAAAGGAGGAATTGTGATGTTCGCGTTGTGTCAAACAGTTCCCATGCGTTTTGCAGTTGTCACATAATGGTTTGAGAGTGTGACACAGGTTTAGAATAAAATGCGGAAGGTGAAGAAATTTTGAAGGACAATGATTACGAACTCCTCACCAATCTTAAACATATATTTTCTGGGGTCTAAGATATTTGTTTTCTATATGTCGTAAAGATGTTTTAGTGTCCTGTCAAGATGTTTTAGTCTCTAATACTATCAGTCTAAAAGTGTGAGATAGGTTTTCAGGCTGATTTTACAAAGTGAAATCCAAAATAGAAAGCCTATTGACTAATTAAAATATTATTTAATAATAATCTCATATTCTATAAAAATAAAAAATTATATATCATTATTATGTATTCAAACTACAAATCTTGGACAAATACTAATTAGATGTTTTAAATCTTTAACAACTTAGGCAAGAGTTGGAAAATAAAAAATAATCAACATGAACATTAATAACACCGAGTTAATTTTCATTTGCTTCAAACATAGAAACTAGTACCTAGCACATGATAATTACTCTGATTAAATTTTCCCTAACACAGCAACACTTCCAGGCTTGCAATCTCGTAGTTTTCCTCATTCTTAAATGGTGTCCTACACTGATTTCTTTGGAAACAACTTACTCAAATGCAATGAAGAGTGCTCGGCCGCATTCCAAAACACCTTTATTCTGCAATGAAAAGTGTCCTTTGTGCCCTTTGCGTTGTTGTTTCCACACACCTTGCAGTAATGTATAAGTGTTCAGCCCTTCTGCAATCCCTGGTAGATGATGCTAGAGATTCGTATAGGAGTTTGCCTGAAGCACACATTGACAGTTGGAATGATTTTCAAAGAGCGTTTAGAGAGCAGTATGGGGATCACACTGACCCAAGGTTCAAGTTGGGAGAGATTACCACTATTCAGAAGAACCAGAATGAGATAGTGACTGAATTCAATACGAGGTTTGTCAAAGTTTTGAACAAAATACCTCAACATCTGAAGCCGAATGATTCCATGAGCTTGAATTTTTACATGAAGGTGTTTGACCCTAAGTTTGGGTATGAATTACGATCAAGGGAGCCTATGACTCTTAGGGATGCTTTCAAGGCAGCAGTGAGCATTGAGAACAATAGGAAAGCTGCTGGTACGATTGGGGAAAGAGAGGACCCAAAGATTTTTCAAAATCCTGAGGGTCGGCAAAACAAATCACCAAAAGAGGAAGACGAGATTGATAAGCTTATAAGTGCAGTTAAAGACCTTAGCTATAAAGTTGCTAAGAATGAAAAGGGACTGTCAAATGATAGACAGGGATATCAAAGGCAAATGAAGTTACAAGACATGCCTTATCATACTAACTGGAAAGATGGAAGACCAGTTCAGGAAAATCAGAAAGGTTCAAATTCACGGGATACCACTGATACTTTGAAAAGGCTGAGTGCTCATGTTGTTGACAATACTCCTTGGTGTGTTGCTTGCAACATGCCACATTCTCCCCACCAATGTGTTGTTGCTCAATCAATTCTTGAATCTGAAATAAGTCATGAAGAAAATGATGAGGATGATCAAATTGAGGAAACAATTAATATGTTCTCTGTTAAAACTTATCATTATGATGAATATCAGTCCTCTAATGATCAGGGCAGTGAGCACAGTGTGGAGGATCAGAGAATAAACAACTACATCATCAACAAGTTTTTTCAGATTAAGAAGAAGAGGCATGTGCAAGAGTGAATGTTCACTCCACTGCTGATGATTTTAGGCTCAGGAGACCAAGTGAAGAAGAAGAGAGGTCTCTCACTAGTGCCGTTATGAGCCAGGCTAAGAGCAACTACAATTTGAGAAGTAGAGTTGTTGGTTCAGACCAAGGTAAACCTGGTTCCTGGTTTGTGAAGGAGTCGGTGGTTACTCAAAAAGTTCCTGAGACTACAAATAAAGTTGAAAATAAAGGTAAGGCACCTAAAGCTCAGAAGGTGCAGTTTGATGTGCCTAACAAAGAGTCAGAAGTAGAAAATACCAATAGGGTTGCTTCAAGTGAGAAGGATAAGGTGTTTTTTTTTCCTTTTTTTGCTCAAAACACTAAAACAACCCTTTATGAGGCTATTCAACCTAAAAACATAACATTTTGTTTGTTGTTTTGCTTTATCTCATTTTGTCTCCATTTCAGCATTTCAGAAGGTAGGTGGTTTTTTTGAAGGGGATCATTTGTGGAGTGTTAGATAGCTTCCACAAAGGAGATTTAAGCATCTAAGGTAAGCATTTGACCTTATTCTTTAGTCTTTTTAATGAATTTTCCCAAGTTTGTGATAAATTTCTTCAAGCTTTTTCTTTAAAAAAATTAGGAAAAAAGGAACAAGTTTAACTCTGTTATAATGTTTTTGTATCTCTATTTTGCACTTGTATGCTTGCATTTATTAGTTTTTTTTCTAATTTAAAATTATGTAATTTCTTATAATAGAAAAAAATCAAATTGCAAGAATGGCCAGTAGTCAAAGTTCAATGGGTGGGGAAGGAAACCAAAGATTCAAAATTGATGTAGACATACCACAAGGATTTCACAAATTCCAGGAGGTGTGGGATATATTTGAAAGTGTAATTTATATAATTTACAAAAAAATAGCTCATATTCTTGAGTGAAACTTCAATTTATGGGCCCTGCTGAAAAGGTATTGGAATGTGTGAGGGCCCAGATAAAAAGGGGTTGCCTGCCATAGAAATAGCAGCATTCATAAAAGAACAAGAAGACACTGATAAAATGATTGCAAGAGGAAAACAAAGTGTTTATCCTTCCAGAAAGAAAAAAACAATGAATTTATCCATTGATATAGTAGCAACCTCCAAACATCATTTCTTGCATATACCCTCTACGAAAGTTGCAGATGAAGTAAAAATTCCCACCCTCAAAAGAGGTCTATTAGAGAAGGCATTTAAAATGGAAGTGAGACATATTGTTGAATAAAAAATTGCATGTCGCATCTATGCCAATAGTCTTCCATTCAACTTGGTGAGATCACTATATTAGCAAGAAATGGTATCAGCAATCAATAGTGCGCCCCCTGGGTTCACAAGTCCTAAGTATGAAAAGGTGCATACCACCTTCTTGCAAAGAGAAGAATTTTGTCGAGACCTCACAAAAACTAATTGGAGATTCTTGGATTGAATCAAGTGTTTCTATTGTTTTTGATGGATGGAAAGATTACAAAAACCGTCCATTAATAAATGTTATGGCGGTGTCCCCCAAAGGGGCAATGGTTTTGAGGGTGGTTGATTGTGAAGAGGAAATCAAAGATGCAAAGTTCATTTCCAGGATCCTCATTAAGTCCATAGAGATGGTGGGTCATGACAATGTGGTCCAAGTTATTACGAACAATGCAAAAAATTGTAGGGCTACAAGTGATTTGGTTGAGGCAAGATATGAGCACACTTTTTGGACATCATGCATCATACACTCCCTCAACTTGGTGATACAAGCAATTACACCCAAATAGAGTGGGTGAAAGAAATATACCAACAAGGCAAGGAGATCCAAATGTTTGTGACGAACCACCATATGTCACAAGCAATTTTCAAAACTTTTTCGAGATTGGAATTGTCGAAGGTAAATTTAATTTATTTATTTAATTTTATTTATGTCATGTTCAACATCAGTATGTATATAAATTTGTAATATTTCTTTAATGTGTTATTTACATATTTTTGGTGTTATTAACTTAATATTAACATGATCCTAGGTTGTTGAGACCCGACTTGCATCTCATACAAGTTTTGAGACGAATTTTGAAGGTGCGAGAGGCATTGGGTCAAATGGTTATTAGTAACCAAAGGGTTGTATGGAAGCAGTCAAATTCAAAGGGTCCAAAAGCTCAAGTTATTGATCTTGAATGACAGTTGGTGGGCTCGTGTGGAATATGTATTGGATTTCACCGAGCCTATCATGACTATGCTCTGGTTTGCTAATACAAATGCACCGTGTTTTGGGGATGTCTATGATGGCATTGGACATGATGATAGAGAAAATAAACATGGTAATAAAAAAGGAGAATAACCCCGAAGAAACCTTTTTCAAAAGGGTGGAAACAATCATTCTTCATCATTGGAACAAGAACGCACCTCCTTGCATATGCCCTATCTCCTAGGTATAATGGCAACATTGTACTTTCTATGCCAGAGAGATTACCACCATATAGAGATTCTGAAGTTGTTGATGGGTGGGTACAAGTGGGCATTTAGTAGACTCTTCCAAGATCCAAAATTGGAGAAAAATATTAGGAGAGAATTTGGCTTGTTTGTCTCAGGAAGAAATCATACTCCTTGTGTTGTTAATGACCAATCTAAAATGGATGCTACTACATGGTGGTACCTCCATGGTCAAGATTATATGTACCTCCAACCTCTTGCAATCAAGATCCTCTCACAAGTTTTTCTTTTTCTTTACCACTTGTATTGTAGAATTGAGTACTTAACATTCTTTTATCTCTTTTGCATTTTTCATTTTTTTTTGTTGGTTTTCTCTCCAGGTTGCAAGTTCTTCTATTGCTGAGCGGAATTGGAGTACAAAATCATTTATCCACTCAGCTAAGTGTAATCAGTTGGCTCCAAATGTTGGAGTACAATACCACTGAGAGGGGGGGTGAATCAGTGGTATACTAATTCAAATGACTTTGAAATAATATTTCAAAACTCTGATACATTTCTACTATGAGAACAGACACACCCAGAATCAAGAACTTTGGATAGGCATTATAAATTCAAGACATCAACTCAGATCAAGACAACTTCTATTCAACTGAGATGAAGCATCATATATGCACATCCTAATAACTCCTTCTGAACTGAGATAGGCATCATGACAACTGACATTGACAGAACAATATTAAAGATGCATCAACACAATATTATGAGGCAATCTATGATAAACATGAGACTTAAGAGCAAGGATATTCACTTAATCATAATACAATGATTAACTATGATTTGATTGGCAATAAGAAGATGAGCAAGGAATATCATTACAAACAACTATGATAGATATGAGTTCATGCAAGACAACTCAAAAACTGGACAACATATGATAAACAAATGCACATGAGATTCAAGTTCATCAATGTAACAACTCATAACACAAAAATTGTCCTAAGTGGAAACCCTCTTGTGGAATAAAACCACTCGAAATTGCCTCACTGGCTTATCTGAAATATTCTCTTTTACAATGCCTCACTGGTTGGTGTCTCACTAACAAATACAAATGCCTCACTGGCAAAATGTGTCTCACTGACAATGTTATCTCACTGATAGACTTTCCAAAAGCTTACAAGCAAAGCAATGAGCCTCGTCACTGACACTATGTTTCACTGACAATATGCCTTACTAGCTGTCACACTTAACTTTCTTTACAAATCAACACAGAGTATCATCTTTGTTTCATTACAAAACATACTCTGATTTCACGTCACCTGAGACTCAGAATCATAAGTACAATACAAATCTCATACAACATATCATTATGTATAAATATGATTTTATACACAATAATACATTATACAAATCTACTACACTGCATGATAGTCTTTCTCAAAATATTGTTATAGGATTAGTACATATCAAATCTTTTATAAAAGAGTACAAAAAATATCTTCTTTTCTATAACACTTTCTCCGTCCATCATGAAATGCTTCATGACAATGCATATATAATGTGTTATGTTAAGAAACTGCAATATAACTTCCATCTGGAACGAGCAACTTCTGAAACCTCTTTTCAAACCAAAAACTAATCACAAACTGCTTTTGCAAAGAATGATTTAGTGAACTCGAGCAAGCGAAAAACCAACCTCTTAACTCAAAGAACAACTGGGGTTTGACAAAAATAACCCTTGACTCCCAACAAAAATAGTAAAAACATGATACAAGAGTCACAAACTAGAAAACAGTAAAACCCTACCTAGGGTTTACAAAACCCTACAAGAAAAGAATCATTTATCTTTGTTACATTAAACAAAGACCACAGGTATAACTAAAACACTTTGAATAAAACAATAATACAAAACCCGTGTCAAATTTTCTTATTAAACTTTACCAGAGATAACAAAAACAAATTAAACGGATTAGGGTTTGAAGTCAAAGTCTAGCAAATGTAAAGAAATCACAAACTAATCACAATTAGAAGACTCTACAAACCCTTAACAAATCAAAAACTTTTGACCTAAAAGAACAAATTAAGACTTTACAGGCAAAGAAGTTTGAAACGAACAACATACACTAAGGAAAGAGGACACCTGATGTCAAATAGAAAAACTTCCTCCAAATCCTGCACAATTTGCATTCCAAATCGTCTCAAGTTCTTCCTCAATCTCCACAAACTCAAAATGCCATTCCATCCATTGTAATTGTTCCAAGACAACCAACTCAACCAAACTGTGACTGCTGCCATCTTCATGTTTAGAACATGCATTGTGATACTCGGTTTGTACCCTAGCTTCCTTGGGTTGTCGATACAAAGGCATTAAACAATAATCAACAAACTTAACATATATCTTATGTCGTGTGCCGACATAAAGGCATTTACATTTCAATGCTTTATTTCTGCCAAGTATATGTGCAATGCCAACCAAAAGGCATTTACTTCAAACAAGTATTTGATGCCTTGGGTGTTAACTTTGAAAGCTCGTGATATTCTTAGTCACTTATAGTGACAAATATATTCCAAGGTGTATTTAATGGAGAAAGACTTGCTTGAAAGAGGCTTGTATATATTGACTTAGGTCATTGAACTTTAAACTATTAATATCACCAAATTTGGACATGATCCCTCTTATCCCTCCTCCATTCATTTGAGAACTTACCTTCTCAAAAAATTGCTCATACAACATATTCAATGATACTGTAGTGGCCTTCAAAATGTAATATGCATTTCATCGATGTCATGCTATCATGGAAGTGCGTCATACTGTTATGTGGTTGAACACTAGAGAGTTAGTGTTATGTCATCAAGGACAACAAGCTAAAGGAGGCAACAAAAAAAAGAATTGAAAACTTGGTTTATATTCATTCCAATTTGCGTCTTTTGTCATGTAAGGATCCCCAATACAAGGAGGGGGCAGCGAAGCTTTGGGATGTAGCTGCTGAGTGTACCAACTTGGATGCAACCATTGAGGATCTTGCTAAAGTCACTATGGGTGATGATGATGATGACATAACTACACATGGTGCATCTAGTGCGAGTGGCACCGCTTTGGGTTCAAATAATCTTGAACTTGCAACAACTGATAATATATATACACATGTACCCAAACATACCCAAACCCCCAAAAAAAAAATTTGCATGTACCCATGTACGAGATTCCCGTACCCATATCCATATCCATACCCGAACCGGCAACTTAGCAAAAAAGGAGAAAGAAGTTGATGGACTTATCCTTAAGTTATGTTAAGCTCACATTTCTCTCTACAAAGCAGAAAATCTGTCACTTATTGCAACCACATCAAAGGAACAAGACTGTGATATATGGAGATCAATGAGTTGAATGAAAGAATTAATGAGCTCGAAAGTGATGAAGTACTCGGTGACTACAAAAACTCTACCATCACTTGGGAAGAGGACCATGAGTGCAATTCCATTGGTGAAAAGCGTCTTCCATTTTGAATGCAAAATTATCTCTTCATGATCTGATTTGTGAGACACCTCCTGATTCATACAATAAGAATGGTGAGTTATGGACTCCAAGTGATTGTTTGAAATTCCCAATGAAGCAAGCAAGTGAATTTCACATTGAATGCATTGTGAGCTATGCTCATCATTTTTCTTTCAGCCGACATGCAAATGATTTGACCATGTTTTTGATAACACATAAGAGTGGGATGGATGGCTAGTATAAGGGATTACATAGATCACTTTAGTATGAGGTGCTCCCTTCTATGGATGAAGAGTCTAAATCTTATAGGTCTTCCAATTTGCTTCTACAAGATGGTCATTATGTTGGGATACAGGGTAAAGAAACAGAGACTTGACACATTAATATTCCAACTGTAATTAGAAGGGTCAGCAAAAGCCCTCAGTTATTGGGAATGGCAAAATCCCAATATGACCTTGCAATGCAGAGATTTTTATGATAGGTGGATGGCTTTAGAGTGGTAGGGTTCAATTGTATCATATTGGTGCAGCTATGATATAGTGGAGCATTCTTTAGATTCATTTCAGATCTTGGTACTGGCATATAGGTTCAAATTGCTTGGAGACCAGAAATCTTTGGGAAAGGAGAATTGTAATGTTCCCTTTTATTTGACCATAGAGAATAATTAAATGATTAAAATTAAGTTGTTGAAAAATAAATAAACAAAAGACGACTAATTTTAATTATTTATAAAGGTCATAAAAATAATTAATTAATTAAATTTCAAATAGTCCTAAGCTTCTCAGGATTATTTATATTTAATTAATTAAATGTTGAACCTTGGTTATTTAACAAAATAAGTTTATTTTATGCAATGGAATAGTTATAAAGTGGGTCACTTTATGAGCAAGCAATAGAAAATATTAAATCTATTTGGAGTTGAATGCAAGGGGGGATGCGCTCGGATACTCCCTGGGTGCACATCCACACCCTGTGGATGCGCATACGTGCGCATCCACAAGGTGCGGATGTGCACCCAGGGAGCATTCGAGCGCATCCAAACAACATCCGGGTGCCTGCACCCAGAAAAAGTGTTTTTTAACTCAAAAAAGCATTTTAAAGTACTTTTTTAATACTTTTTTCCACAAAACCCTAAAACGGCCCTTTATGAAGTCATTCCTTGTTAGAACATATCATTTTGTTTGCTATTTTGCTCTCTTCTCATTTATTCTCCATTTTGGCATTTCGAAAAGCAAGTGATTATTTTCAAAGGGGATCATTCATGGGGTGCCAGATAGCTTCCACAAAGGAGATCTAAGCGTCTAAGGTAAGCATTTGACCCTGTTCTTGAGTCTTTTAATGATTTTTTTCAAGTTTGTGATGTAATTTTTCATATTTTTTGCACCTTTTTTTTAAGAAATAATGTAAAAAATGCAGCTTTGTTATAATGTTTGTACCTTTATTTTGCATTTGTATGCTTGTTTTTCTTAATTTTTTTTCTAATTTAAATATATGTAATTTCTTATAATAGCAAGAAATCAAATTGCAAGAATGCCCAGTAGTGAAAGTTCAGTGGGTGGGGAAGGAATGCCCAGTAGTGGAAGTTCAATGGGTGGGGAAGGAAACAATAAATTCAAAACTGATTTAGGATCTCCTTTATGGAGACATACCACAGGAATTTCACAAGTTCTAGGAGGTGGGGGATATATTTGGAGGTGAAATTATTGCAATTTACCAAAAAATAGCTCATATTCTCGAGTGAACTTCACTTTATGGGCCCTTCTAGTAAAAGGATGGGAATGTGTTAAGGCCCAGATAACAAGAAGTTGTCTCCCACAAAAATAGAAGGATTTGTAAAAGAATAAGAAGAGGCTGATAAATTGGTTCTAAGATCAAAACAAACTACTTATACTGGTGGAGCCGGAAGAAAAAATAATGAATTTATCCACTGATACAACTGCAGCCTCCAAACATCCCAAATTGCCTATATCGGAAGATGAAGATTAAGTACAAATTACCACCCGCAAAAGAGGTCCATTGGACAAGGCATTTGGAGGCAAAAGACATTGCTGAACAAAAAATTGTACGTTGCCTTTATGCCAATGGTCTTCCTTTCAACTTGGTGAGATCACCATATTGGCGGGAAATGATGTCGGCAATCAATAGTGCACCTGTCGGTTTCACAAGTCCTAAGTTTGAAAAGGTGTACCACCTTGTTGCAAAGAGAGAGTAATGCTATAGAGTCCTCCCTTCAACCAATTAGAGATTATTGGATTGATTCAGGTGTTTCTATTGTTTTCGATGGATGGAAAGATAACAGTAACCATCCATTGATTAATGTTATTGCAGTGTCCCCAAATGGGCAAGTTTTTGAGGGCCATTGATTGTGAAGGGGAAGTGAAAAATGCACAGTTCATTTCCAAAATTCTCATTGAGTCCATAGAGATGGTGGGTAATGAGAATGTGGTCCAGGTAATCACGGACAATGCAAAAAATTATAGGGGTGTCGGTGCTTTGGTTGAGGCAAGATATGAGCACATTTTTTGGACACCATGCACCTTACACTCCCTCAACTTGGTGATGCAACAAATTGGCACTCAAATAGAGTGGGTGAAACAAATATACGAAGAGGGTGAGGGAATCCAAATGTTTGTGACGAACCACCAAATGTCACAATCAGTATTCAAATTCTTCTCGAGATTTGAGTTGTGAAGGTAAATACTAAATTTTACTTATTTATGGCATATTCATTTATCAATTTGTATATAAATTTGCTTAATATTTATTATTATTTTAATGTGTTATTTACATATTGACATTGTTATTAACTTGCTTAGGTTGTTGAGACCCGATTTGCATCTCATACAATTGCTATGAGACAACTTTTGAAGGTGCGAGAGGCATTGGGTCAAATGGTTATTTGCAACCAATGGGGTGTATGGAAGGCTTCACATTTAGAGAGGGCGAAAAGGTCAAGCCATGGGTCTTGGATGAAAATTGGTGTGCTTGTGTGGAATATGTATTGGAATTCACCGAGCCTATCATGACTATGCTCCGATTTGCTGATACAGATGCACCTTGTTTGGGGGATGTCTATGATGGCATGGACACAATGGTAGAGAAAGCAAAATTGGCAATACAAAAATATGAGGATGACCTCATAGAATATGAAACCTTATACAATAAGGTGGAATCAATCATTCATCATCGTTGGGAAAAGATGATCACCCCATTTCACCTCCTTGCATATGCCCTATCTCCGAGGTACTATAGCAAAAAAGTACTTTCTATGCCAGGGAGATTAGCACCATATAGAGATTAAGTTGCTAATGGGTACAAGCGGGCATTTACTAGACTCTTCCAAGATGAAAAAGTGGAGAAACAAGTTAGGAAAGAATTTGGCATGTTTGCCTCAAGAAGAAGTCATACTCCAACAGCTATTAATGACCAATACAACAGGAAAGCTATCACTTGGTGGTACATCCATGGTCAAAAATTTGGGTACCTCCAACCTCTTGCAATCAAGATCCTCTCACAAGTTGTTTTTGTTTTTTTACCACTTGTATTCTACAATTTAGTACTTAACATTCTTTCATTTACTTTGCATTTTTATTTTTAATTTTGTGAAAACTATCCAAGTTGCAAGTTCTTCTGCCACTGAACGGAATTGGAGTACGTACTCCTTTATCCACTCAGTGAAGAGTAACCGGTTGGGTTCAAAAACCGCTGAAGACTTGGTTTATATTCATTCCAACTTGCGTCTTATGTCACGTAAGGAGGAACACTACAAGGATGGGACAGCAAAGCTTTGGGATGTAGCCCCTCCATGTGCCAACTTGCATGCAACCATTGAGGATCTTACTAGACTCACTGCGACTTATGATGATGATGATGATGACATCCCTACACATGGTGCATCTAGTGCGAGTGGAACCGCTTTGGGTTCAAATGATCCTGAACTTGCAGCAGCTAAAGATGAAAATCCAATAGATGATAATTCTTTTGATAATCCTTTTGATGATTAATGAATCATGGACTACATTTTGTAATTGTAATGATTTTCCGATTGTCTGATTTTCATTGGAATCGTAAACATAGATATATATGATATGGCTTATTTGAATTTTGTGAACTATTATACTTTCTAATCATTTAATTATGTACATTTCTTTAATTTTTTAAATTTTTGTATATATATAAATATATAATACACACACACACGTACACAAACGCATCCAAAACCCCCCAAAAAAATTCAAGTACCCACAAACCGGGTTCTTGTACCCGCATCCAGATCCAAATTCAAACCGGTAACTTAGCTATTAAGAAAGACGTTATTGTTGATTGGGAACTTTGTTAAGGTCAGTAGCTTGGTTTTAATAAAGATTGAAATTTATTTAATATATTATTGCTGTAGTTTCTAAGCATAATATTCTGTACCAGCACTACAAAGAATATACACGTACTTCCTGATGAGTATTTTAAGCAGTGATTTAGCATGAATTTGGGAGTGACGACATGTGAATTCCTGAAGTATTTTTTAAAAAAAATATTGAAAGAAAACCCAGAAACAGCAGACATTCAAATTGTTTGACAAAATGCCCATTCCTTAACATTGAGAAAAGTGAATTTTTTTTGCATAGCATATTGGCCCAGGTCTTTACATTTGTTCTCCTAAGAATATGATGTGATAAGGGGGCAAATGTTGGAATATTACAATACTCTTGTATCATACTATTACATCATAGCTATTGTAATATATGTCTTAATAATATTCCACGATATTATTATTAAAATATACAGTGGGTGGTTAATTGTTAGTAGTTTGGTTTCCTTTCTAAAACCAATCATGTTTCTGTATATATTGTCCTGTCTTCAGTAATGCATCCACTCGTTACACTTCTTCAATTTAATTCCCTTGACATAGGCTTGAACAACTCAGATCAAATTCAAACAGTAAGTGGCAAACATTTGTATTTGAGGCATGCGAGCAATAAATAGAGTCAAAAGGGTCAAAAAAAATGTTTTCCAAAGGGAAATTTGCTTTTAGAGTGATTACATTTTTTGAAGGTAACCAAGTGGAAGGATCTGTCTTTATGTTGAATTCATTTAAAAGTAACCTACACTGTTGAATAGAAAGATTGATGATGGGTGGCTTTCACTCATGACATAAGCTCTAGCAGCTCACTAAATCGATACGTAGGAAATATTTTCCAAAGGCAAAAACTACACAGATTAATCCTGATAGCAATATCACAAGCTCACTAAGTTATCCAATTTGCCTATAAAAACCCACTTGGAGGCTAATCCACTTGACCAGACCCACTTTTATTAAAAAATTACAAGGCTTCCACAAAAAGAAGCATTCAATAATCCTATTTCAATGTGGTGCACTAAAAATGCACCATATTTCTAGTGATTTTTGAGGGTTCTTACTCAGAAAGTAATGAGAACTTGGGCCTTATTGCATTTGGCAATGGAGTCACAAACAATACCAGCACTCAAAGAAAGAAAATGAAAGGAAAGAACTAACAGATGAAGGGCTTACAATAGTTGAACCAAAGAATAAAGGAATGTTAAAGTTAAAAGCATTGCAAAGGCAATTAACTAGGACATTACATTCATTATTAAATGACAAGCTGCACCAATTTGAAGCAGCCAGGACTAACGACAAAGCATAGAGGTCTCATACACCAAAATCAACAATTCTGACACAATGGATTTGAGGCCCCCTGCAAGTCCACCAGCAAGTCAATAATCTCAAATATATCTTCAGCCATTAGGGTGACATGAAGACTTTGAAATGTTAGATGATCATTCATCTTTTGAGTGAGTGTCTATTGATAAGCACCTACAACTAGAAGTGCTCTATTCTAAGCCCATGGTTTGGGAAGCCCTTTGTTGATCAAGTTAATGAAAAAAGCTCCCCCTACATACTCTAGGGGAGGAAAATGCTTGAATAGAAATAGACAAAGTAATTATAGGAGTATATACTAGCAAATATTTGTATACCTAAAGAAGATGGGTCAATTACAGTGCTAATAGGAATTGATGTCAAAGTGTTCAAGGGGGTCAAGCCTACACGTGTATGTAACGACATAGGTAGATTGTTGTATATCCTTCAAGTCCTCACCTTTTTGTTCATTCTTTTTCTTCCTTTCCTTGATGGTTCATTGGTCTTGTGAGTAGATTTTTTTTAATTCAGCTTAAGCAATTGCACCTCATGTTCGTTGAGCTCTTCTTGCAGCTTGGCTCTTGGAGCTCTAATTGCAATTCAGCCCCAAAATTTTCCATTTCCATCTTCAAGCCTTCCTCTACTCCTGGCTCTTGAAATAGTAGTTGTAGCAATGCTGATTATTACCACCTTACTTGAAATCTATAATGCAACTTGTACATAATTGTCAAAGCTTACCCCTTTTAGGTACCAAGAAAAAAATTATATTTTAGATGCACAATGCTTTTGAGAATTGTAAGTGGATAAACAATACCGTGTTGATACTTTGAGACCATTTTTAAAGCTTGTGGGTCCTAACTTTTGCTACATTAGTACTTATAGACCATATTTCTACTAAAGTAGGTCCTCTTGGATACTTTCTTGAGTTACATCTGTGACAGAGATCGCTAGCTCCACAATATAGCTGCTCTTATGTTCTTGGAGCCACATTGATAAAAGAGCGGCAACTCCATCTACTTTCAAAAAGGCCAGAATGAAAAGAAAATTTGTACAAGCCAAAACCTGCTTTCAAAAAAGATGATCCACATTCCCAAATACACATTGTCTCAAGAAGCCCCTCCAACTGACTTTCCAGTGGGGTATCAGCAAATCCATCCAAGAAATTATTTACAAAAAGTTCTAACCTTTCACACCTAGTGATTGCAGTGCTTCCCATTCACCACAATTGGGAACACAAATTTACCCAGACTAGCTGACTCAAATGATATCCCTTCCTACAAACAACAATCTAGTAAGGACCACTCCACAAAACTTCAAACTTTGTCTACTAACCAAGTTTTCCTTATCACCATCCTGCTCGAGGAAAAGTTCTCCAAATGTAACATTTTGAGACATTGTGCACCATTTGAATTGTTTATTGATTATTAAATATAAGTGTGTTCTACAATTCTTGTCTTGTGTTTTTGTGTCACCTAGCTTTCCTGAAAAATAAGAATAGTGGCCTAAATGATCCAGATGTTGTCCATCCATCATACTTTAGGTTATTCTCAAGCTTGGTCATGAAGTTGAAGCTTGGCCATGGCTTACTCTCTCTAGTTGCCTTTGCATTGATGGATCAACCCTCTGTATTTCAAGGACATGTAAAACAAGATTGAATCATACCAGAATTACAGAAATATGGAGAATTCAAGTTGAAGTACCAACTGCAAACTGGAAGATCCAATCTATGATTTTGAGTGAGGACACAAAATAACTAATTATTACTGTTTCCAATATGAAGGAATGCTTGATCTAGCACTAACATCAAATTACGAATGTGCTGGGCCATTGAGCAAACATAGGACCCTCTAAGAATCTGGAGTATAGGTAGGAAAGCTTTAAACTTCTATTGCTTTCAAATTTGGGAAGGTAAAATTCAAGTAGAATATTTTAATGACCTGTTTCAACCTTTCTAAGTAGCCGACAAATAGGTCATCGGGACCTTTCTTCAAGAACTGTCAAGACATGAGGATTTCATTTATCAACTAATGCATGGAAAAATTAATATTAACAGTTAGATATTTATCCAACCAACCATTTTTAGTAAAAAACTTTTTTCCCTACACCAGAAAATTTTGATAAGCCTCCTCAACAACGCAGCAATTACCCATCCAATATCACTCTTTGTATTAATGCAGATCCTTCCTTATCTTCAGGATAAAGATGAGTATAGCACGAAACATGTAAAAAATTCAAATTGAAATAGAAAACAAGTTGGAGGAAATTATTTATGCTTTTAAAAGAAGAGCAGGATAACTGTCATCATTCCCAAGACAAAAGCTGCATCTTCCCAATAAGATAAAGTAGTGCTATATTTGATTGATCAGAAATAAAGGTTCAATCAAGAGTTTCTAGCTATACATATTAAGATACCTATATACAGCTAAATTACCAGGTTCTTCCCTGCAGGCCTGGGTTCTGGTCCTAGTTCTGCCTGGGTTATGGTCTCAGTTCTAGTCCTGGTTTGGCCCAGACATAAACCAAGACCAAAATCTGCTCACATTGTAATTCATTTCTAAGTCATTAACAAAACTTTTAACAAGATTGCAATCAATATTACGCATTTGTATCTGTTGTTTGAGTACTTTGCCTATAAAATAGAATAAACAATATCATTCAAATTGGCTATTCTCGGCAAATTTGTGTTCCCCTTCCTAGAAACAACAATCAAGTAAGGGCATAAATTCGGTCTATCCCCGTACAAATATTTGTTCAAAAGATCAAATCCATAAAATGCAACCACAACAACCATGCATACTCTCATACAGCACAAATCAAAAGCCAATTTTCAGCAATAAAACAGAACACAAACTTCAAGGAACACACTCATTATATATGACAGAATACAAAACCTTACAACAGTTAGGTAATTGTTCACTTATATGTAATGCATTGATACACAATGAAGCCTGTAATCTATATGAAAAGTTTAAGCTAAATACCACATGAAAGGTGCAACTAAGAAATAAAGCATACAAAAACAGAAAGAGAAAGACTGCATACCTTCCCCACACTTTCGATCTCTCGTGTTATCGGTTTCATGAAATTCCAATTGATATTGACTGGCGACAGCTGTGGAACATATATGCCTCTTAAAATTTTTGCAATTAATTAATAATACCAAAGAAAAAAGGTACTAATACTGAAAACAGAGCAATACAAGTGATAAAGTAGAACCCTGCTGGGCAATTTGTTTATGGAGAATGTAGTTATGTATATAAAATGTAAGTAGAGTATAAAGCTTAAACTGTTATAATCACAAAAACTCTGATGATAGGTCTAAACAAAAATCCTTATCATTTTTTAAAGCGATTCCTCTTCTTCCTCTTGATTGTTGCAGTCACTGTTATTGCAGAATTTCCTCTTGCCCATCTCCTCCTTATATGTCTTCTTATACTCCCAAAGAACTAAATGTCGTGACAACATTCATGCAAAATAGAATGTAGTATAAAAGGATAGAATTCAATGTGGAATTGACTTACCAAATGAAATATTTTTCCTGATAAATACAGATTTATTTAATTGTAAGAAAAAAACCTCATATTCACATACTAAAACCCAAATACAGACATTTTTCTGGTCTATTTCAGTTTCAGTCTAGTCAGAATCTAATTTGTCCCTGATAGTATCAATTTTTTTATTCACATACTTGAAAATATATGGAAACAAAGAATAATTCCACAATTGCCGCTTCAAATACCAGCTGCCCAAAATAGAGGCATGTTTCATTAAGCTTTAACTGTTTCTCTTAAGTCCAAAGAGACAGCATGAATATCTTGCATGGAAATACACAAAATGGAATATGTCAGACCAATCAAGGTTGGGAACACATACCTTGTAAATGTAGTGTCCCCGTTTTAGATAACTTATGAAATTGGGAGAATTACCTTGCAAAATCAATTGCAAGAGACTTTTTTCCTTCAAATCTCTATCATTACTATGAATTATGTTCTATGATACCACTTATGAATGTTAAACTTATGCAATTGATAAGATATATATAGATAAAGGTAATATTTTTTTTCGATAGGTATAGATAATGGTAATATTATTCAAAGAAATATATATATATTTCTTGGTCACTTCTATATCTGATATAACTGAAAACAATAATGCAAAGATGCTCTTGACGTTCAATATGATACTAGCCTTCTCTGATTTGACAATGGAGAGTATACTGCATTATCTTCCAATCGCCTATAGCGATAAATTGCTATTTCTGATCTGACTTTATGAATTTGCAAATGTTCCTAATATCGCATATAGTGATAGGATTGCTATATCTGATTTAACTCATTAAATATATGCAATGTATGTATATGATAATATCGCTTATAGTGATATGTTTCTGTTTCAGATTTGTAGATGTATTCTTTCAATAATCTTTCTGATCTTGTCAATTTATTCTTGCAACAATGGTGCTAACTCTGATTTGACTTTCAAACTATGCAACCGGTTTATTCCAATAAGGCTAATACTCTACGAGCAGATCCAATAAACGATAAATAAAAGATAAAGGTTTCTGAATGATCCTTGATGGAGTGTGTGATCGATGGCTTTCTTATATATTGCAATTTTAATGGATTGCGCATCTTTTTAGTCAATGCAAACAACTTACTCAAAACAATAGGCTTAATCAAAATGTATAGCAGCCACCTCATTATCACGCAGTTTCTCATACATACAACACTCATAACTGTACAATAAATGGAAATATGGTTAGGAAAATAGTAAAGGGGTTCTAGAATGGTTCCCTAATGCAACACCTAACCAATTCTTTTATTGCACAATCGGAAGGAAGATGACACACTAGGCCCCAATAAGACTTGAGCCCAAAGCAGGTGCAATGATCCTTCGCTTTTGTGTATGTGTTGGAATTGATAAGGGAAAAATGATTGACTAATGCAAGATAGAAGAAAAAATAGGCAAAAATGACAAGTTGCAAAATACACACACTAACAGATAACAGACAGCTCCGTAGACGTACTAGAAACAGAAACTAGAGAACACCACTGATCTGTGATTTCAATTTGATGTTGTTTTGCAGGGAAGAGGTCGTCTAGGGTGTCCTGTTCCCGGGAAGAGGGTGTCTGGCGCGTCCTGTTCCCAATTCTTTTGACTGAACTCAGTTGCGGACAATCCGTCAATCCCTGTACTTTCCGGATCTAAAAAGATGTGAACGCCACCTGTCCTACACAGAAAAACGGGGAAAATGTTGGTTGAAAGGGGTTTACCTTAGTCAAACCTCAATTGAGGAATCAACCTCAAAATAGAAATGAAATTGCATGAAAGGAAAGTATGAAAATGTAAAGAAAATATTAGATCTATTTTGTAAACGCATGTACCTACATAAACTGATATTGAGATCGTGATGTCTAAGAAGAAGCTTGTATGTTGCTTGAATGTAGTTGTATGTTGACTTTCAATCTTGGAATGTAAACAAGAATCAAGGATGTCTTTCACAAATGCATAGATCCGCGAATACTCGTCAAAGATCTTCCATGTAGTTATGCTTCATTGACTCTTGCCTTGAAGAATGGATGGATGAATGAACGTGGATGGAAAAAGGATCTTCTTGCTTGATTGAGGTTTCCTCTACTTGGCCATCACAGGAGAGAAGCTTGCTACAATAGAGTAGAATGCCTTCAAATATGCTTTGGATCCTTGACAAATGCTTGAAATCTTGATCTTGAATGCTTGGATGCGAAATTGTAGGAGAGCTCTTGAGATCCAACTTGTCTTATGTCCAAACAAGGAGAGATAAGTGGCTTTTATACATCTCCCAACATTTCAGAGCTCAAAACTCAAAGGAAGCCGACGGGAATTTAGAAATCCCACTAAACCAATGAGATGGGCCCCGATTCAAATTTTTGAGAAAAAATAGGGGAAGAGGTTGACCTGGGGATCCTCTTCCTACCAAAAGAGGATAAAATTGAATTTGGTAGCTAGGAAGATGGAAATATAGGCAGTGCGGGGCTGGATCAAACATAATGGAAATAAAACCTTGAGAACAAAATGGAGCAACAATTATAGGTGCTTACGATTTAGGACAATACATTTAGCCCCCACTTTAGTGGGAGTATGAGACTACCTCATGCTCACGATAAAGTAGATCATAGCATTGGAAAAAAAATTATCAAAATCAAGGAGACAAGTAGACACCAAGACCCCAAGGGACTTAGGTCCTCATCAAATCCAAAACCAAGATAAAAGAAGCAACACTCGAAAATAGAGAGAGAGAGAGAGAGAGAGAGAGAGAGAGAGAGATGACGAACTAGCCTAGTAAGGTTTTGACTTACTATGGGCCATGGAGAAAAACTTGCTACAAAAGATGGAATTGATAGAATAGAAAGTTGTGCTATGCTAGTGAACCCATCAAAAAGGATACCTAAGCAAAGCATAGTCCACTAGGAAATCCGCCAAAAGAGGATTAGTCCTTAAAGAAAGCATTGTCTCTGAAAGGGATCCAGAAAAGAGAGATCAATCCTAAGCAAAGCATAGTCTTCAAAGGGATCCACTAAATAATGCACAAGGCATGATAATGTAATGTAAAGGATAAACCTTGACAAATGCTTTGGATCCTTGACAAATGCTTTGGATCTTGATCTTGAATGCTTGGATGTGAAATTGTAGGAGAGCTCTTGAAATCCAACTTGTCTTATGTCCAAATAAGGAGAGATAAGTGGCTTTTATACATCTCCCAACATTTCAGAGCTCAAAACTCGAAGGAAGCTGACAGGAATTTAGAAATCCCACTAAACCAATGAGATGGGCCCCCGATTCAAATTTCTAAGAAAAAATAGGGGAAGAGGTCGACTTGGGCATCCTCTTCCTACCAAAAGAGGATAAAATTGAATTTGGTAGCCAGGAAGATGGAAAGAAAGTTGGAAATATAGGCAGTGCGGGGCTGGATCAAACATAATGGAAATAAAACCTTGAGAACAAAATGGAGCAAAAATTATAGGTGCTTACAATTTAGGACAATACATTTAGCCCCCACTTTAGTGGGAGTATGAGACTACCTCATGCTCATGATAAAGTAGATCATAGCATTGGAAAAAAAATTATCAAAATCAAGGAGACAAGTAGACACCAAGACCCCAAGGGACTTAGGTCCTCATCAAATCCAAAACCAAGATAAAAGAAGCAACACTCGAAAATAGAGAGAGAGAGAGAGAGAGACAAGTAGACACCAAGACCCCAAGGGACTTAGGTCCTCATCAAATCCAAAACCAAGATAAAAGAAGCAACACTCGAAAATAGAGAGAGAGAGAGAGATGACGAACTAGCCTATTAAGGTTTTGACTTACTATGGGCCATGGAGAAAAACTTGCTGCAAAAGATGGAATTGATAGAATAGCAAGTTGTGTTATGCTAGTGAACCCATCGAAAAGGATAACCAAGCAAAGCATAGTCCACTAGGAAATCCGCCAAAAGAGGATTAGTCCTTAAAAAAAGCATTGTCTCTAAAAGGGATCCAGAAAAGAGAGATCAATCCTAAGCAAAGCATAGTCTTCAAAGGGATCCACTAAATAATGCACAAGGCATGATAATGTAATATAAAGGATAAACCTTGACAAATGCTTTGGATCCTTGACAAATGCTTGAAATCTTGATCTTGAATGCTTGGATGCGAAATTGTAAGAGAGCTCTTGAAATCCAACTTGTCTTATGTCCAAATAAGGAGAGATAAGTGTCTTTTATACATCTCCCAACATTTCAGAGCTCAAAACTCGAAGGAAGCCGACAGGAATTTAGAAATCCCACTAAACCAATGAGATGGGCACCCAATTCAAATTTTTGAGAAAAAATAGGGTAAGAGGTCGACCTGGGCATCCTCTTCCTACCAAAAGAGGATAAAATTGAATTTGGTAGCTAGGAAGATGAAAAGAAAGTTGGAAATATAGGCAATGCGGGGCTGGATCAAACATAATGGAAATAAAACCTTGAGAACAAAATGGAGCAACAATTATAGGTGCTTACAATTTAGGACAATACATTTAGCCCCCACTTTAGTGGGAGTATGAGACTACCTCATGCTCACGATAAAGTAGATCATAGCATTGGAAAAAAAATTGTCAAAATCAAGGAGACAAGTAGACACCAAGACCCCAAGGGACTTAGGTCCTCATCAAATCCAAAACCAAGATAAAAGAAGCAACACTTGAAAATAGAGGGGGAGAGAGAGAGAGAGAGAGAGATGACGAACTAGCCTAGTAAGGTTTTGACTTACTATGGGCCATGGAGAAAAACTTGCTTCAAAAGATGGAATTGATAGAATAGCATGTTGTGGTATGCTAGTGAACCCATCGAAAAGGATAACCAAGCAAAGCATAGTCCACTAGGAAATCCGCCAAAAGAGGATTAGTCCTTAAAGAAAGCATTGTCTCTGAAAGGGATCCAGAAAAGAGAGATCAATCCTAAGGAAATCATAGTCTTCAAAGGGATCCACTAAATAATGCACAAGGCATGATAATGTAATGTAAAGGATAAACCTAAGGAAAGCATTGTCTCCTTAGCCATCCACATAAGAGATTGCATTAAATCATTGTGTATGTGTGCAAAACGTGAAATAAAGAGCAGAGTGTATGCCCCCATGTTAAAGCGATTGCAAACACCTTAACAAGACCAATGGCTTTAATGGAGCATGCATGCACCCGAAAGAGACGTTTCCACTTTGAGATGCCCCTAAGCAAGGACAAACCAAGAGAAATAAAACACATGACAACGAGATCACAAAAACAATCTACTAACTTTGGGGTCAGTATGATCATATGATAACTTATGTATACTAAGAATTATATCAAACTGAATTGGCATCATCCCCTAAAGGCAGTAGAACTACACGCACAATAGAAGATCGCATAAGGGATAGGAAAAAAAAGTCTTTTTGGGTCGACATTGTGAAGACCAAAAAGAATGGTTGTTACTGTTTTACGTCATCATCAATCAAACAACACAAAAGCACATTTACAAACAATAGCACATGCACGACATAACATGTATATGACATGAAGAAATGAGATACAGATAGAAGAATGTCACAACAGGTTGATTCCTTTATCACCTTCTGCCAACGGAGAAACAAGGACCATTTAAAGAAATCTAAACAAAACATATAACAAGCAACATATCACAAGGGAAGCACAGTGTTGGTGCCCAAATCAACAAATTGGAAAGTTCTAAGACTATGCCAAGCTCTATGCTCAAACCTCCCAATTAACTTGGTCAATGAACAAGACAACCAATTTAAAGTTAAACTTCCCCTACACTTTAGGCTCTACAGGACCTAGGCAGGTACACCTATTTACCAACTGATTCTTCAAGCCGATGCTTTATATAGCAAATTAAACCTTCTTTCTATCTTCGACTCCTGATATTGTCTATATTGTCTATCTCAAGATGGCATAAAGTCTTGAAATAAACAGATCTGATTACCTGACTCTTCTTTACTCCTACTTATCTTGTTTTCTTACTTTGCTACTGCTTTCTGATGTCTAACTGATTTCTCTTCTAGCTTTTAACTACACTTCTAATTCTACTTTGCTTTTACGATTACCTTGTTTCTTTATTTGATTATTGCCTCTATCTATCTTCTACTTCTGCTTCTACACTTTTAATTCTATAATTATCCTACTGAAATTTGATTTATATTTTGAATGAGTTTTATGTGATAGACCAATGCCTTCTCCTCGCTTGGGCAACAGAGTCACCTTCCTTCCAAACCCTACGTATAACTCCGAGTGACAATTTTTAAATCCTCCCCGTGGATGGATCTGTCAACTATCTAACCCTCGATGTTATGATTATATGTTTCAACTACAATTAGTCTGACTGAATTTAACTCTCCCATGAAAGACCAATCAGAACAAGACAAAAATAGACAATTTTTGTCTGAGACAAATCTCATTTTTTCAAACTTGCAATCACAACATATAATTTTTCACATGTGGATTTAAGATAGCAATCATTCAACATAAATGATAATCACAAAGAACGGATCAAGAGGAAAAACTATCGACTACTCAATTGAAAAGAAAAAACTAGAATCTTTTATTGAATCATGTCTCTATTACATTGTGTATGCCGAATCTGAAATCCTAAATCTAATTTTTCCTCTGACCCAATCTATGGTTTCCCTTTTATATACGCAAGGGGAACGAACAAAATGGTTACAACCTTTGGTTCTGAAACAGCATGACTGTTCAGGAAACCAATTAACTAATTACCCCTAATAATCTAATGGACACAATAACTAATTTGTTTTGACTTTCAAATTATAAATATTTCTCTGTTTTGACTTTTGGTGAATGAACTTCTAGTTAAGCATGTTGTTATTAACAATAAAATAACTTCCTCCAATTATCTCTGCACCTTTGCCCATCATTCGGTGTGCCCTATCCATCAGAACATTTGCAAAAATAGTGACTGGCCAAATTTTCCTTCATGTTCATTTCCTGTCTCACAATTCTTTTTATTTTGTGCCAGGTGGCTGAGAGCTTAGGCCCTCTTCTTGTAATTCATCACCTCTAATATCTCATATTTTAAGAATTCCTCATATATTCACTGTGGATCCGAAGGGTGGTCACCCAGAAGAAACAGTTGACCCTATATATCATGTAATTTGGAACTCTATACACATTTTACAATGTTCAGATATGCTCAGGATGTTTTATCAATTCAAAAACTTTGAATAGTTCTCCGCACATCCATTTACCCATGCTCGATCCTTCTGCCAGAAAAATTGTGTTTCTTGGTCTTTGTCGCCTTGCTGAGAAATCTTGTCTAACAATTAACAGACAATGTCCATACTTCTACAAACACATGTATTTGGTTGGGTGTTTGCAAGAAATAAGTCAGTTTTCTATTTCTAAAAGCATTTTGTCAAGCAACTTTCATGCCCTATCAATGTTGTCGTGGAAGTCTGAGTTCATCTTCCATGTTTTCTTATTGTCACAGGCAGCGATGACATTGGTAAAGGTCGCGGTTCTTAGCTGAACACCTGTTTCTTGCATTCACTTGAAAAACTTCCAAAACCTTTTCGACAAATCCACTACAATCATTGTTTTTCATGAGATTACAGTATTCCTTGAGCATTTCGTCAAACAATTTATGCTCTTTCCATATCGAGTATCACGTCTTGCCTAAACTTCCACACCTTGCATATATTTGTAATCTTGTTCCAACGTTCCCATCATTTCAAAGAGTTATATGCCCAGCGTGGACTTACACATTCTATATCAAGCGCGTGATATATTTTTAAACCCTATTACGGAGCTTTCAAATTTGGCGCGCGACCTCCAACCCTTACATTTGACATGATGTTGAGGCATTTTGTAAAACAATTAACCTGCCCACTGCGCATCCATGTTTCACAAGCATGTTTACCAGAGAGGCTCTTTCTGTTGAACGAGCTCCACCAATCATAACACCCAGGTTTCTTCTTTCAAATGTTCGATGACCTAGTGTCTTGGTACGCAGAGAAAATATTAGTACGGGTCATGGAGTCAACCTACCCCTAATGCCTCACACTAGCTTGAAAGTTTTTAAATCGTTTTCACGATGTACATGGAACAACATCTTTGTGGTACCCTATGTCATAGATTTCCATCTTGGCACATTATACAAATGATCTGAATATCACTTGGGGTCTTCCTCGAGTATTTGCAACTACAAATTACATTTGTCTGAAGGCATCAAACTCTATTCATCCATTCCATTTTCGACCGTCTTGAGGTTTTCATTTGGTTGCAAAATTTAAAGGCTACGGAGTAGGGCTATATATAGCCGATTTCATCTGTTTAAGGCATTTCTTCATACTGACTATACAGATCGTAATAATTGACAAACTCCACTTCTTAGACAGACACCCATATCTTGTTCCAACTCCCCCATCATGAAAAAAATCGTTGATAGAGGTAATGGATTTTGAGTTCATAGCCGACATCTGCATCTGCTTGAGATCTTCCAGAATATATATCTATTTTCAGACGATTTTGCCTAGAGTCAACTTGTAACCTGCAAGCATTTGGACTCCATCGACGTAACATGTCATTTCGAAGAGCTTCTTGAAATCCCTTCCCGACAGTGTTAATTTTGCCGATAAACCTATCCTTCATATATGGTCAACCTCTTTTTGACTCCATCAGAGTAACATGTTGCATCGGGGGTGCTTTTAGAATGTCATCCGATGGAGCTTGTTCTCACGATGAGTTTCTTTTCCATTATTTTTTCTTCATCGAAGAAGTATGGTGCATGTTTTCTCGATATCGGGGGAAACTTACAGTTTCGATGAGAAATTGGAAACTCTTAATAATGAGCAAAGTGGGGTCCGCGCTATACATCATTGTGTAACAATTTTTTAAAAACTCAGAAGGAACTTTGCATACCTCCCATTTCTTTGTATCATCATCAGGCAAAATTTAAAGTCTGTTCAATGCAAAAACCTTTGCCTTCCAACATGTGAGCTTCATATATCTACACCGGAGCCAAAGCATTCTGGCAGTAATTTAAAAAATATCTTCACCTCTATTTTTCTCATTTTCAACCTTCATTGATGTCATTATATTAAGGAAACCAATATAGAGCCATCACATTTTCGAACTTATTATTTAAATTGGGATGATCAAGCGTTTTGAACTCAGAATCAAAACATCTCTCAAAAGTTGAGGTACTAGTCAGGTCCCTTTTGGGCCCAGCTCAAAAAAAAGTTTTCGCTTGAAATCCACTAATCACTAAGAAGGATTTTTATTAACAATGGTTTGTTAGAGTGCTATCTGTGCTTTTGCACAAAACTCGTATTACTATTATGTGTCCACCATTAACGAACTTGTAACAATAATAGCCTCATCTGATGATCAAATAAACTATTCTTCTCAAACCAATATCCTTAGATTGGTATTGTACATGATTAGGAATTTTCTCAAGATGAAAAATGCGATTAGACATCATCAAGCTGATTTTTTATGCTTCCATGAAAACGGCCAAACTGATGTTGTTGCATCTGGAATCAGCTCTGGAAACCATTCAAACCCTATTGTGAAACCCTGAGATATGGCATACTAATAAACATTTCACCACTGATTGCAGCGCAAAAACGACACTAAGAAATTCCTCCAAGGGTGCAAGATATTATCTGTCAAATTTGGCCTCTGACTTTTTTTTTTTTTTGAAAATGCAGTAAGCAACCCCTTGTAAACTGCTTCTAGTTGTGGCCTTGAAAAGGTATCAAATTGGACTGCAAGGTTCAACCACTTTGCGCACTAGCCACTTATCATGATGATTACTCAATTTTGGAACATAGCCTTCTAAAGTTAGTCTCTAAATATACATACTATACATGGTATGATAAACCTTTTCTCACCAATGGTACTCCAAATTCTGTTAAAAATTGAAGTCCCAACACACACCACAATAGGCAAACACACAAAAGAATCCACCGTACAAGACGAGCTAGTCAAGCATATCGCTTGCTCACCCCCCCCCCCATCTCGATTGTTATCATTTAGGGAAGGTGGGCAACACACAAGAGGCGCAATGTCGAGCACGGTAGATGGAGCTATCAAAAGTTCCAAACAAAGACCATGCTCTAATGATGAGTCACTTTGTTTGTCACTAGGACTGAGAGATAATTGTTTTGCAAATCTAGCTGATAAATCATGATTAACATCAATAAGCTCATACATATCATCAGAATTGTTAGCATTAACATCATTTGCATTAGAAACATTGAAGTCATCATCATCGAGAGTATCTTCTTCATCCAAATTAATCACAATACAATCGCTAATACGAATAGAATCATCATGTTTATTTAATTTCATTTTCTTTAGATTAACTTCCTCCCATGAGCTATGCATAGGTTGGTAAAAGGGAATCAAGGCATTTGAAGGTGTCTTAGGGGAGGAAATGTTTTGGGAAGCAAGCTCACGGACCCTTAGAAACATTGAAATCATCATCATCAGGAGTATAATCTTCATCCAAATTAATCACAATACAATCGCTAATACGAATAGAATCATCATGTTCATTTAATTTCATTTTCTTTAAATTAACTTCCTCCCTTGGGCTATGCATAGGTTGGTAAAAGGGAATCAAGGCATTTGAAGGTGTTTTAGGGGAGGAAATGTTTTGGGAAGCAAGCTCATGGACCCTAGCACGGCATCTATAGCAGCGGTCACGAGCGCAACGATTATGTTTGGTTTTGTTTGAGATTTGGGTTGGTTTAAGATCAATCAACATCAAGTCCTTTTTTTCTTTAGGAGGAAGAACGAAAAGAACCACAATAGGTTGAAAAATAGCAGTTGAAGGATGTTTGTAGAATATAATTGGAATTGAAGCATAAAGAGGAGGTATGGAAGGTGTAGGAAGTATTAAAATAATATCTCCTAAGTTATTTTATTTATATTTTAATGGTCACTTCTAGATATTGTAAATATCTTGTATAATAGATTCTTTCTATTATTTGTATGTTTCTTTTTTGAAACATCTGGGTTGTAAAATCTATAAGAACATTTCGTTCTTTGTAAATGAAACATCCAATATTTTACCAATTGTCTGTCTAATATGGTATTAGAGCTAAGAAAAAAAAATTGAAAAATTTATAATTTCTTTCGAAATTATTCGTCTTGAAATTTTTCGACATTTGTTTTCTGTTAAAATCTAGCAGAATTTGTGAGAGTTTCCCACTCCCAACAGATTCATTTTTTTACCAGTTTTGAGGTCGTGCTTTATCTATTCCTCTTCGACCTTTGTTCTTGGTGGTATTTTTTGTATTTCAAAACTGCTTCTATTTTTTTTCGTGAACTTTTCTCAACGTTGGGACTTCTTTTCTCAGCCCACGCGACGTTTGTATCTTCCACGTCCATTTTTTATGGGTCTTCTCCCGTCTGCAACTCGGCAACCATTAAATTTGAGCTTCCCGCGCGCCTTTGATCAAGTTTTTTTGGCATCGTTTTTACTAAAAACGACATCTTTGATCACGTTTTTTGGAACCATTTTCACTCTCCAAAGCCATCTAAGATTATTTCGTCCTTCAGTCTTTCATCTACGGCTAGGGCATCCATTTTTTCTCAGTTCATTTTGCAGCAATTTGCCATTTTTTGAAAGATTTTTGCAGGCGGCTAGGGTTTTGTTTGAAACTCTCAGTCTTTTTACCGGATTCAAAATCTAATTTCAAATTCTTGGTGGGTTTTTCATGACCTCAACTGGGTTGCTTTCAAATTTTTTGAGTGCCTCGTTTCTCGTGCCTCAAAATATGTGTCAGTCATGAAAAGTTTGGAGTTTGGTCTAAAGTTGTCAGCCAAAGCTGGTTCTCCTGTTGAGAATGAATCTGCATTCAAACAACTAGTGGGTAGTTTGATCTATCTCACTGCCACTAGACATGATCTTAGCTTTGTAGTGAGTTACATATCTCGCTACATGATAGATCCTACTTCAGATCATTGGGCTACAACGAAGCGCATCCTGCGCTATGTCAAAGGCACTCCAAACTTTGGTATCCTCCATGGACGAACCAAAGATCCCCGACTCATCAGTTACACAGACTCGGATTGGGGAGGCTTTGTTGATGACAAAACGTCCACTTCCGGGTATGTCTTCAATTTGGGCACAGGTGCTATCACTCAGAACAATAAGAAGCAGCATGCAGTATCTTTATCCTCAACGGAAGTTGAATATCGGGGAACAGTCAATGCAGGTTGTGAGGCAATGTGGCTTCGAATGATGCTTTCCGACATCCACATGTCTTAGGAAGGCCCTTCACCCCTCTTCTGAGACAATCAAGGGGTTCTCAAAATTGCAAAGAATTCAGTCTTCCATGAGCGAACCAAGCATATTGAAATTCATTGTCACTTCATTCGTCAGCTGGTTGAAGATGGATCTGTAGATTTGCAGTATGTTCCTACAGCGGACCAGACTACCAATATTCTCACCAAGTCCCTACTTCCCGAGAAGTTTTTTAAGTTCAAGGAGCTCCTTGGTGTCGTAGACAGATTGACCATCAAGGGAGGGTATTAGAATAATATCTCCTTAATATCTTGTTTATTATTATTTTAATGGTCAATATTGTAAATCTTGTAAATATTAGAATGTTTCTAATATTGTAGATATTCTTTCGTTATTAGAATGTTTCTAATAACAATGATTGTTTCATAATAGAAACATCGTCTTTGTTAACTATAAATGAGTGTCTTGCTCATTCATTAATTCATTGAATATTTTACCAATTACTTGTGTAATAGAAAGGGTGCTTAATGACATTTGGTGGTTCGATATCAAGTAAAAAATAATAATAATAATATGTTTCTACTTTGTTTACTATGTTAATCATAATGTGTGATAATTTTTAAATGTTGCTTGCAAACAAATTTGGTCTATCATATCACTTGTATTGGGGGTAGATAGGTATGTAGATGATACAAACTCTCCTAGCCTTGGAGAGATTTATGACACTTTTGATAGCATGCTTAATTTAAATAAGACAAGCAATTTCTACAAGGATTCTAGATTAAAATTCTACAAGGAGAGTATCAAGCTTATTGTCACAAAGAGATGGAACACAATGAACACCCCTCTTCATACGATTTACTTTCATCTTAATACCAAGTGATACAACCTAGAGATGGCTGAGATCTTCCTTCTAAAGACAATGATGTGATGGAGGGGTTTATGAGGGTCCTCCATAAGATGTATAACAATGGGAAGTTGAGAAGAATGGCTTCAGTTTTCTGATCTATAGGTCCTACATCAACAAACTAGAGGCTAGGATGCATGAAACAACCACTGCACAAAATGACTCCACTAGATAGTGGAAATTTCACGGCAAGGACACAGTAGAGTTAAAACAACTTGCTATTTGTCTACTCCCACAATTTGTTAGTTCCTCTGCAACAAAAATTTGAATTAATCCACCTATGGCTTTATCCACTCAATCAAGACAAACAAGCTTACCTCTACGCAAGCAAAAAAGCTAGTTGCACTTCATAGTGCCTTAAGAATTCAAGAATAGCAGACTATTTAGTATCAAAACTCAAATAGCACATAGGGAAAATGATGCCAAAGATTCTAGGTGAATTGATCAAGAGAAGGTGCAATAGGGATTGGTCGGAATTTCATTGGATAAATCACAACTTCATCCAAAAAGTGACATAGATAGCTCATTTGATATTGATAACCCAAATGGGACATAGTTGTACTATGAAGTTTGAGACTGAGTTTTACTTTTATTTTATTTTCTAAACTTCCAAATTTGAAAATGTGAACAATCAAATACTATTAAGATACACTGATTCAATTTTCATGATTCAATTTTACTATCATAGCACCTACCCTCACAATCTGGTATGTGAAATTGTGCAGCAGCCTTGGTGATGAACCTGTTCTAGTGACAATGGCAAATATTGTATCTAAGAGGGTGTCTATTAATGTTTGTTGTCTATTGTTCTCCATTTAACTTGTAAAAATTGGACTCTCTCTCTCTCTCTCTAGCTATCTATCTCTCTATCTATATGTATGTCTCAGTCTATCGATGTCTGTCTATCTATCTCTCTATCTAGTTATTTGCCTCTCTCTCTCTCTCAAATGGCCCCTCAAGCTGCCATACCCAAAACGTGTCCCTGCTGTCCCACCATCACCATCCCTGAAACATCACAAATCAGAAAAAAAATGCAAAAGAAGTGCAAATGAACAATGTATAGTAAACTTACCTTAAATGTAGTTTTGATGCTCTTTTACCTTATTCTCATTGTTATTATTTTTATGTCTTCTTCACAAAACGGAAAATGACATAATGTGTTTTTTGGTTTTTAATGATTAGTGCAGGTGTTTCAAGTTTAGGGTTGGTATAAACAGGTGTGGGGGTCCATGTTTGTCCCGCATCACCTTTTTTCAATTTTAAGCTTTTTTAGTCAAATAGTGTTTTGTTTCCCAGGCAGTAAGGGACAACCAATCATCCCCTGTCATTTGCTAGGGAAATAAAGTTTCTCACCAACATTTCCTAGAAAAATTTGCAAATGGGTACGACTTGGGGAACATTTCCAACCTGTCCCTGCATCCCTAAAATGTCCTCTATATATGGGGCAGAGCCTGAAAATGTACAGTACACATCCTTAAGGTGCATCCAAAAATTTACGAAGAGACACCCTCTTAGATGCAATATTTGCCATTGTCACTTGTTGCCCAGATTTTTGTCAACTCAAAATTTAAAAATTTCGTGCAAATCCTAAAATTCGGTGTTCAAAAATTTGTGTTGCCTATACATCTGTTGGTGATCCAAAAAATTTCCATTCCTAAATCCTTTCGTGGCTATTTTTGGTGCTCTTAAGGCTTTTTTACCAAGTTCATTTCGATTGAGGTTATAAATTTGACAAGAAATAATTAAAATTATTTTTCAAAATAATTTTAATTTTCCTCAATGATCCCACCTTCGAAACTAGCTCACTTCGATGAAAAATGGTTAAAAATCCCTCAAGTTATCCCCTTTTGACGAAAGTGCTCAAAATTTCAAATTTCTAACTTACTAGTTAGAAATGCTCAAAAATTGAACATACAAAACAAAAATAGTTCAAAATGCTCAAAAATTGAGCAAACAAAACCAAACAGGTTTTGAATGCTCAAAAATCAAGCACTCAAAACCAAAGGGTTATGAATGCTCAAAAAGTGAGCATTTCTAACTTCATTAGTTAAGAATGCTCAAGAATTGAGCACTACTAAAATCCATTTCAAGAATCGCTTGTAACTACTCGTAAGGAAAAATTTGTAAAGAAGGCTTCAAACAAAACATGGAAATTCAACAATGCACGTTGGCAAGATACCCGAAGGAAGCACCATCTCATGAGGCAATGATAGCAGGAAATGCCCATGATAGATTTGTTGAAAAGGCTCAAATAAATTTCAAGAAAATGCAGTCGGTAGAGGTAATGCCAACAGCCACAACCCTTTCCAGCATCTTGTCTACCTGCACCAGAATGGGAGGCTTGAAATGATGGACACTACGGAAAGGTTTTTGTGGATTCCATTGACTCCAGTGACGAATGGCGGGATCTCATCTTTCTCTTCAAATCGCCATTTCTCATTTTGGCAAAAAGCTCTAGCTCGTTTTGTTCTATGAAATCACGGTCTCCACTGCGTCTGCTCGATGGAAAGTATCCAACATCGGCATATCCCTGTTCAGCTAAATCAGCATGTTCCAAGTTTCAAACATTTGGAATTTTTTTGACAATCTCTTATCAAAATTGCCGGCCAATGTAGGAACATGCACTAAAATAAACAACTTCGTAAAAGAAAAACTTACAAAAGACAAGGTCGTGTCAAACCTTTCTTAAAGTCATGAGAGGATACAAAAAGTACATAGGAATACTTGAAGCACAAAGAATGAGTAAAAATTTTGTCAGACATTATAGTTTGAACTGCTCTTGTATGCATGGAGGCTGACAACGGAATCGCAGAATGCACATGATTTGTTTGATAGAATGCCAAAGAGATGACATCTCATGGAATGGAATTCTTATGCGGTCTGCCAGAGAAAACCATTTGTTTAAAGAGCCAATATATAAAGCTTCCGAGCTTATGCATTCTGCACATGTAAAGCCAAAATCAATGACCTTTAAAACTGTCCTTCCTACCTGGACCAAAACGGGCGCCTTGGAACAGGGTATTTACATTACCAAAGCATACGACAGGGGATTTTTGTCAGGTATTACAGTCTGAAACGTCTCGCGAACATTAAGAAAGTTGTGGAATCAGAAATGATACACATAAATTCTCTGTAAGAAAGCCCAAAGAGATGGTACCCACATGGATTGTAACGATTTCAGGATATGCGCAAAATATGTTTGTTGAGAAGGCTTTAAAACTTTCAATGAAATGTGGTTGGCAGGACTGGCACTAGAGACAACACGGAAGGCACTAGATGAAGGTAATTCTTTGGTTTCTCCATAGCTGGGTGATCACATTTGAGGGATTTGGGTGACTGTTTGCAGGAGTGAATTTTCTAAGGGGCCCTACCAATGCCTTTCTCTCCTGGAGCTAGGGATGATAATTGCAGGCAAATGCCTTAAGTTTGGGGGTTATTTTATCAATGGGGTGGCGCTCAATCATTCCCCATCCATTTCATATGATTTGACATTGATTAGCAGATTTGTATATGTATATTTCTTGCCCACTTGATGGTGTCTAGTGAAGCTGGGAATATATTTAGCTTATTGCCTTAGCTAGAAGGTATTTCATGCATGATGGAAGGGTGATATTGAAGGTTTATATCGGTGCCCATGACCTGCAAACTTGAACAACAGACCTGCAATACTCTTCATCAACTCTGTTTCAAGGATATTTTAGAGATTTTCAAAGACACTCATATTGTATACATCCCAGGTGCATTGACACCAACAGAGGTACTCAATGCTCATGCTTTTGGTGCTAGAATTATTAAGAAACGATGAAATTGTATATTAGAACAGGAGCTTCAGAGGTAGTCTTGTCTGATGCCATATTTACCAAAACAGCAATGGCCACTAGGGATTTTGGTTTAATAAAAGAGTTAGCTGCTTTAGCTACTTCCAAAGGCAAAGCAGCCGTAAGGAGTCCTGTAGCAGCTCCACATGAGCAATTTCCAGTACAAATCATTAGAGTCTCATTGATCTCCTAGTATATATGTCAGAGGTGTGGCTGCAAAATTCACAAGCACCAAAAATGTATCTCTATATGATAGTCTAGTTACTATAATCAAGGAAATGAAATCTCTCATGGATACAACTGGAATATGCTTCCTTGAAGATTAAGTTGTTGATGAAAATGCAATCTGTGGATCAAGGGAAAACATAATTGCTCACTCCAAGAAGACTAATAGCTTGACTTTTCATTGAAGTTAGAGGTTTTCTATATTCTTTTGTAAAGGTGACTTATGTCACTCCTTGTAACTAAAGTTAGGAAATCGACTCTTTTTGCGTGAAAGTGAGGTAGTTTCTAACCTGAAAATGTCAGGTTAGTTACAAGGAGGTTATTTTGCTAAGTTACCGGATTCGTCCAGAAAACTCGAAATTCAAAATTCGATTCGTTCCAAATTCAGGTTTGATTCAAATTCGTCTCAAATTCGATATTTCACTGTATAATTCATTCCAAATTCGTCATTACAGACCCTGGACGAATTTGTAGGCGTTTAAAACGAATTTGCAAAACAACAGGCGGACCCGGAACGAATTTCAACACTTTTTTGACGAATTTGTTTTTGTATGCAGCCACGTTTAACTGGGAAGGTGTCATTCCTCACTGGAGCGGACTGTGGGTGGACGGAATTTAAGTCACAAGGTTCGCTGGATTTTACCCATGAAATTCGAAATTCGGCGAACATCAAAGGATTGCTGAAAAATTGTTAAAATTCGTTTTGAATTCGCATGGAATTAAACGGCACAACATTTATAATAAATTTATTTGGGGAAAACGATTTCTACAGGCATTTTTCACAGGGATATTTTCCACGTCGAGTGATTAATTCTGCAATAGTTGGCGTCATGCTGTCCATTCGAAAGTTTCTCCCGAGCTTGAAACCATATGTTTTATATTATTATTAATTTAGGAATTTATTATAATTCGGCTTCAATATTTTCATACTTAATATAATTTTGTTTAAGTTAAATATTTCTAGTTTATTAATATAAATTATATATATGTTTAAAATGTTATATGTAAAATTTAAGATTATTAATTAATAAATATGATACTATATATATTTAGAATTTAATATTATTTAATTTATGAGCAATATATTATAATTATATGTTTAAAATATTATATGCAAAAATTAAGATTATTATTAATAAGTATGATATTATATATATTTAGAATTTAATATTGTTTAATTTGGAAGTAAAAAATTTAGTTTTTAATGTACAGAATATTAATTTAATTTGTTATGCAGATTTATATATATATATATAGTTAAAAAATCCTTGTACGGACGAACCCAAAACGAATCGAACCCAGCCCAAAAAAAATTTGGACAAATTTTGAACCCGAATCTCGAACCCGCATACGAACCAAAATCCGAACCAGCAACTTAGTTATTTTGTGAGCATATAAATACAAGGCAGCTTGTAATGTAAAAGGGAAATCTTATAGAGGGAAAACTCTAGAGAAATTTTCAGATATATTTTAAAGATCTTTTTGTTTGAAATGTGTATAAAAAGTATTTTGTTATTGTATAATTTTAAAAAGATAATGAATAATACAGTTTAGCTTGTATGTTCTAAATGTATTCATGTGTTATCATTGCTAACTTCTCATATGTTAAGTTGGTAACCTTTTTATAAATGTGTAAGACATTGATATCTGTGTAGTTGATGTAATGATACACAATCAGGCTTTGGTGGCTTGAACATGATGAAGTAGTTCGTCTCTTTGTATGTTGAGATATGTTATTCTTTGTTCATCGTCATTGCATGGATGAAAATATTTGATGATAAACCCCCCTTTGTAATTGTTATCTACAGTGTTACCCGGAGACCCGTCTCCCCCCCTCCAAACGCGTCTCGAAGACCAAGATGCGTCTTGGAGACTTTTCGCGTCTCCGGAGACTTCAAAAATGGTCGGAGACTTCATGGCAAAGTCTCCTGAAGAATCAAAGTCTCCGATTCCAAAAAATGAAGTCTCCCCCACGTCTCCTAATTAAAAAACAAATTTAAAATACAACATTAAGTCATTTTATGATTTTGACCCTTATTTGAATGTTTTTTTAGCAAGGCCATTTATGATTTAACATTTTTAATAAATATTAAATAGACAAAATTCAAATAAATAAATGATTCCATGTGTAAAAGAATCAAGACAATAACAGTTGTCGGAGATCCTTCTTTATATCTTTTGATAGAAGAAAAACTACATGGAAGATGGAATAAATTGAACACACCCCTTCATTGTGTTGCATATGCCTTAAATGCTAAATGGCATAATACAAAAGAGACCAAGAAGAGGGCTCCACATGAGGATAGAGAGGTAATGAAGGGATTTTGGGCTGCAATAAAAAAGATTTATGGTTGAGGTGAAGAGGCTTCGGTTATAAGGAGTCAATGGAATAAGTTTTCACATGGGCAAGGTGATTTTACATCAATAGAAGCTTTATATGATATGTGAGCAAAGAAAGACCCTGTAGAATGGTGGTGGAACCATGGAGGTGATACTCCTGAGTTGCAATCATTTGCAATAAGATTGCTCTCACAAGTGGCTAGTTCTTCAGCTAGTGAGAGGAATTGGAGTACTTATCGTTTTATTCATTCATTAAAGAGGAACCGATTGGGGTCAAAGAAAGCAAAGAACCTGGTGTACATTCATAGCACACTTCGCCTTCTATCTCGTGTTGATCCTACATATATGGAGGGTCCTTCAGCAAAATGGGACCAAATTGCACATGATGGATATGCTGCAATCATGGTGGAAGA
>MU223088.1:205442-220239 GCA_018584345.1 Thuja plicata
TGAAGACCTTGAGATGGATGATCACAGCCTTGTGGAGTAGATGAGATAGATAGATTTCTGATTTTTGTTTACAGTTTTGAGTTTTTTGTTTGCATATCAGCGATTTAGCATCAAACTATATATTTTTAAATTTTAAATTTCAATATGTAATGATAATCTCAGCGATTATTAATCTGATTATTGATATGATGATGATCATATGCGATATTCAGAATCAGCTATGACTATGAGATATGCAATAAGAGTTTTGAACTTTCGAACTATTTGACTCTATATTAATATGACATTACTATTTAGTATTATTCTTTGACTCTTTAAACTTTTAATGTTCAATGTTCATAACTTCATACTTATAACTTTACATTGTTCTTGTTTTCAAAGCACTATGTTATGAATCTATGGTGCAATATTCTTACGCAGGTACTAAATAGTGTCTTATGCTTTTGACATTTCCTGTTGCTTGCGAGAGGAATGTACGAGCGTTTGCTGCCAAACAGGGTGTTCGACCTGAACAAATTATTTTCACTGATGTTGCTGCTAAGAGTGAACATATACGGCACAATGGGACGGTCGCAGATCGGCAGTTTTGCTGGGCAGCCCTCCATTGGGATATATCCCACATTGGCCAGGCAGTGGTTACTTTATGTGTTTTTATATTCAAACACGCCCTTTGAATTGCCAAAGGCGTAGGCCTTGGTCCACACGCGCTGGGAGGCTTGGTGGTCTACTTGACTCGGATGGATGATGAAGGAATTTTGTGGGCCCGGGTTGAGGTGGAATGACGACGCAATGAATCCTAGTGCGACACATGGCAGTTGGTGGGACCCGCGTGTGGAAGAGAGAAAGGGTTGTCGCTAGCTCACCGATGTCTTCAGGTCGCGGTGGTTATTGGTTGTTAGTGAAAAATGTTGGCGAGCTGAAGATAATGCTAGTCGCGAGGTCGCGAGGTTAGGTGGGTGGTCAGTCACTGAGGTTGGGAGATAGCGAGTATGTGACATGTGGTGTTGAGGTGGAGCTTGGTTGGTCGGTTGGCCCAATCAGGTAGTGCCACATGGCACTCAAAACTGTCGACCTAGGTTTGAGAGGGAGAATATGTGCACATTTACAGAGGCAAGTAATAAAATATTATCTCTTCTTCCAAGGTAATGTCACGGGAATTGTTGCAGGAGATTAAATAAATTAAATATTGTGATGTTGCAAAGATTAATAAGCACAAAGGTAAAATATAAAGTGACAAAGGTGTTTCTATTGTAATGAGAGGGATGTTTTGTTAAATGAAATATTTTATTTCATTCCTAACAAAAAAGGGAACAAGATCATATATTTTTGAGTCAGTTGGACAGGGAGGAGGATATTTTTGCAAATCAAATTTGAGGATGAACAGGTGTCAATAGTAGATACATCTGGAGTTCTTTCCTTTTCTATATATTCTTTTTCTTCTTTGTTGTAAGGGTTCCGATCTTTATGGTTCTAGTAGTCAGATTAGCTGGGAATGAACAGCTATTGAAAATCCATTTTTCAAAGAATTATAGATTACTTAAAGTTAAGTTTTTTGCGGGTGTTTGAGTTTGTGGTTGTATTGATGTCATATGACAAAGATAGCATTGAGTTTTGATGAAATATAATGCTGGTTCAAATCTCTCCATTGTGCAAATCAGTTAATTTTTAAATGGAATAAAACAAAGAGTTATTCTCATTTAGTGTCTTGTTGTGAGATATGTGATTTTCTTTCATGCTTTGATCTAATGGGTCAATTAAATGCTTGATAGAAGTTGCAGATTTGCTGGGATTGTGCAGAGATTTGATAAGTAGGCTGGGTTGGGATTACTGTTAAAGAATGTTGTAAGGCAATGTTCTTAGATCATTTGTTGTTGATGAAACTCTGTCGTATGATGTTATATTTATGATCACTCAAATGCCCAATGGGATGAGGCACTGATCTTAGCTATTGTGGGTTTTACAAGTGTGTTGTTGTTTCAGACTCATGTTGTTTCTTGCTGCAACAAAAATGATTAAATCACGAACATTTTCACTTTTTATGCATGTTATTGAGTGATTTTATCTCATGCTCCATAACAATTGAGAATCAATGAGTAATTAGCCATTACTTAGTATTTTCTTGTTATTGTTGGGCCTTATGTGAGATTTTTGCTTGTGATAATGTCAGTAATGGGTTTAGTGTGTGTATTTGAGGGCATTAAAGGTCTACCCGCCTTGGTTTTACAAAACCTGAAGTGTAGAGGGAATCAGTATCCCTGTCAGTTGGTCCAGTCCTCTTAGGAAGTTTAATAATTGGAGTTGGCTTCTCTATAGAATTTGTTGAAGAGTGTATTGGTAGCTTCTTATAGCGTAAAACCAAGTTCATATAACCAACAAAACTGAAGTTAGGAAATGGACTCTTTTTGCGCGAAAGTCAAGTGGTTTCTAACTTATCTCTTTTTGCATGAAAGTGAGGTAGTTTCTAACCCGAAAATGTCAAGTTAGTTACGAGGAGGTTAATTTGTGGGCCTATAAATACAAGGCAACTTGTATTGTAAAAGGGAACTCTTACAGAAGGAAAACTCTGGAGAAATTTTCAGAGATAATTTAAAGATCTTCTACTTGTTTGAAATATGTATAAAAGGATATTGGGATTGTAAAATTTTAAAAAGATAATGAAGAGTATAGTTTAGCTCGCATGTTCTAATGTATTCATGTGTTATCAATGCTAACTTCTCATATGTTAAGTTGGTAACCTTTTTATGCATGTGTAAGACCTTGATATTTGTGTAGTTGGTGTAATGATACACAATCAGGCTTTGGTATCTTGGCTTGAACATGATGAAGTAGTTCGTCTCTTCGTATGTCAAGATATGTGATTTTTTGTTCATTGTCATTGCATGGATTAAAATATTTGTGATAACCCCCTCCGTGATTATTATCTATTATGAGATCCTATTTGGTCTTCTTATGTATTCCAATAGGGTTTATGTTGTTCATCCTACTTTAGTTTTACATTTCCCCCTTTTTTGTACTTTCAGGTTAAAAGTACACAAAAACCCCTATCATACGAGGGAACTGCCCCTCTCAAACACAGAGGAAGATTGTAGTTCACTGCAATTTGTCTAACTGTTGGCACGATTGTCATTTCTCTTTGGGCAAACAAAGTTAATTATAAAGGTGAATTTGCAGTGACAAATATGTTTACCAACATCACTAGAACAGGGGCATCACCAAGGCTGCTGCACAATTTCACATACCAGATCGTGAGGGTAGGTGCTATGAAAAAGTATGTACAATTTTAGCGTACCTTATGATCCTAATAAATGTATCCCTACCTTCAGTACGGTAGAACCACTGCACCCTACCTTTGCAAAAATGGGCCAATGTGTGTTATGATCATCTAATCTAAAGAGACTTGGCGCATATAAAAGGTGGGAGATGTGGTGTGTTTCGTCTATTCATGCATTCTAGCTATATCTCTCTTTAGTTATATCTAAAATAACAAGTTCTCGAAGCAATAACACCTGCTTTACCATTATCAAGATGAGATAAAATTCACATGTTATTCACTCAATAACAAGTTACACTCCTTACTTGTAGAGCCATGGCCGAGACCTAATGAGAACCCACGAGACCGTTAAAAAAAAGGACCAAAGGATACAATAAAAGACAAAAAAGCAATAGTAAAAATCCATAGGAACACAAAAAGATTAAACACTCCCCCGAAAGAATGAATAATTACGAATCACGTGAATTGGCAATGCAATAATTTCCACACCTCCTACCAAAATTTGTAATAGTTTCACTGAAGGGTAAAGAGTCTCTAGAAGAATTACAAAGACATTATACAGTGGTATCTAGATGAATGATATGATGTCCGACTATAAAAATCAAAATATTTAATTTGTAAAAATTGAGATGATTGGTGAATAGGCATTCAATTAAAGAGTGCAGAGTTACCTGTAATCCGAGGAGGGTGAGAGGCCTGACATGGCCAGGAACCACGCATTCTCGCCCGGCCGATTCCAAAAAAGCTCCTGCCGCCACACCCTGCCCTATCGGGTCCGGATGCTGACATACACTATCACTCAATGAATGGAATGGAATGCAACGGAACGCAAAAGACTCACTCGTGATACCTACATACATACCTTCATGATGCTGAGCCCATAATTCAAATTGCTTGTTTGCCCATCATAGAGGGTGAGGAGTGGCAACTGCGACAACTTTGGAAAGGGCTTCTGCGCTGTAGGAGGATGGGGATAATCATTTTTCCCTCTCCCTCTCCCTCTCCCTGAACCTTTTCCTTTTCTTCCCGACACCATCACGGCATATATGTCTGCAATTCTATCTATTTCTTTCTTCACCTCCACCTTCAACTTTATCGCTCAAATGGCTTCGAATTGGATTCAACGAACCACTTACTCTAGGGTCCACCCTTATCTAGCCTCCCAACTTCTTACCTCCTCTCTTTTCTTAACTTCCCACTTATTCAATTATTCAAATATATAAATAAATGTTAGAAATGTTTTCTTAAAAATTTATAAATAAACAAGTGTCATGTAAGGGTAATTAATTATTAAATAGTTATAACATAAGTATTATCTAATCTTCATTTTAGTTTAATCAAAAAAATTATAATGTTAAACAGTCATAGTAATTAATAATTATTATAATTAAATTATTGTATGAAGTTAAGATATAATTAATTATTTTTAATTATAATAATCTTCAATAATAATTAATTAGTTTAAAAATTATACTTGGAAAAATAGTTAATTAAAATTATGGTCATAATATAATTAATAATATTTTTTTAATAATTTATGAACAATTTAATGTATGAATACTAAAAAATGGCTCTGCCTATGAAAGCTCATTTTTCACACTCTCTACTTCATCCATGTCGAAATCTCTATGTTCATTATGACTCCGTCTCTGCTTTTGGCACGAGGCCTCTGAGTGCTCCTCTCTCTCACAACAACTTTGGTCTCTATGGAAGAACATCTGCGGTCTCTTCTGGTGCAAGAGCTTGGAGTCATGGAGGCCATTGTTGCTCTTTTCAGAGTTTTTCTAATCTCTGCTCAAGATCGTGTTTTACTTCTTTTTCTGTGGAAAAATTAGATCGGCAACTCTCCTTTTTGAGAAAACTAAGTATTCGCAGTCGGGCGCTTTTTCTGATCTTGGGTCTGATTTTGCTCAGCTTTCAGTTTTCCCTAGTTCGGTTGCAGCTCTTACTAATGTTAACCCTAAGCAGTGGAGAAAGGTGCTTCCTAGGAAGAGAAGGGTATCTTCTTCTCGGTCGCATCATGATCTTAGCTTTAAACTCCCAATGCACAATGTATTTGATATCTTGTCTCAGGATATTTCTGTTCCCCTTGCAAAATTTGATCAGATGGTCCACGATGCTACTCATTCTGATAAGAATCCTCAATGTTTGCCTGATCTATTCCATATTAATGTGGATAGGGCTATCCAAAACCTTGACTTTATGCAAAAAAATAGGTATCTTTGCTAGATGGAATGGTTTCGGCTCTTCTCCTACAGACATAATAAATTGGTTTGAGAGTTATTACAGAGGCAAGGTAAGTATTGTTGTCCTAGCTGATGGTTTTTTCTTCTTAAAATGCAAATCTGTAGAAATTAAGCGTCTTTTCCTTTCTTATGAGAACCCTATTTTCAAAGGTCAAAATTTCTCCTTTTTTGACTGGAGGCTGAATTTTAGACCCGACCTACTGAATGATTACTTTGTTGAATGGGTCATTCTCATTCCTAATGTCCCTGTGGAACTTATTAGCCTTGAATTTTTCAAAAATATTGCTAATAGTTATGGGAAATATATCAAAATGATTGAAACTAATCACCCTCAATCAGATAATATTGTAATTGAAAAAATGGATATTGTGATTAAAAACCTAGCTCCTATTAAAAGCAATAGTCAAGATACGTTTTACGATTTAAACCCGGTTATCTTGTTCTCTGAAATTAAGGTTGATTTTGAAGATTCTTTAGTTCGGGAAGTTTCACCCTCCCAGGATAATTAAGACATTAAGGATAAACTTGTTCCTATTCGCTACTCGCTTATTCATTGATGGTGGAGGTTTTTTTCTTGAAAAGGTAGATAATGAAACTTATAAGATTAATAAGGATTCTGACATAGGAACTATTTTAACTCGCAATGATCCTGAGACTTTGTCTTCCTCCACCCCTCTGATGATTGATCAAGATTCTGATGAAAGGAAAGAAGAAGTTAGATTAATATCTGAATATATATATATGTGATGTTGTAGTTAATGAGTTAATGGACAATTTCTTGGATGAAATTTGTGACATGGAGGAAGTGAAGCGCCAGAGAGAGCTTCTAATCAAAGAATGTATGAACCAAGATCCTCCCCTCTCTTTGCATGATATTGAGCTTGCCCTAACCGATTTACAGGATATGGAAATAGAGAATAATACGGTTCTTGGTATAGCTTCATCTCTACATGGAAAAGGTGTCCCAGACTATGCTAAAACCCTAAAGAATAGGGGTAGGAAGTACACTTAAGAATTAAGATCCAAAGATGGAGTAGCTATAGGGCAGACTAAATTAACTGATATTTTCTATGCAGAGAAGGGGAAGTTCCTTCCCAAGTCGCCATGAATATCCTTACATAGAATGTTAGGGGTCTAAATGCCCCTAACAAGCAGCATATATTGTTACGTTGCATCTCTAATACTAATCTAGACCCTCTTCTTTTACAAGAAACAAAATTAGATAATGTAGGATTATCTAACCTAAATAAGAAACTAGGTAGTAGAGAACTATGGGGAGCTACTGCTAGGGGTGCTTCTGGAGGAATTGGTTTTATCTGGGATCCAAGGTTAGTAGCTCTCTCAAAGCTTGAAGACCATGCAAACTGGTGTTGTGGTATGGCTAAGTGTACCTGAACTAACTTATGTTTTCAAATTTTTAATGCTTATGGCCCAATCCCAAATATAGAGAAGGAAAGAGTATGGCGAGAAATTGAAAATAAACTACAGGAACACAGTAATGACATCTCCATGATAGGTGGATATTTTAATACTATTACTAAAGCTTCTGATAAAAGAGGGGGGTCCCTATTGCTCCCCAAAGCTGCTATGAATTTTAATGACTAGATTAATAGAAATAGCCTCTTATAAATTATTAATTATAAGGATTGTTTTACATGGAACAACAAAAGGTAAGGTTTTAGCTTCATTGCTAAAAATCTTGATAGATTCTTCCTAGGAGGGAACTTATCTGAACTGCCTTTTACTTTCTCTGCTAAGGTTAAACCAATATCTGATTCTGACCATTTCCCTATGGTACTTAGAATTTTGCAAGATACGTCTCCTGAAAATTGCCCTTTTAAATCTGAATATATGTGGTTTAAAGAAGGATTTTTAGAGATGATAAGAACATGGTGGATGGAGGTAGAGATCTCAGGATCCTTACTCTATCAGAGAGTTAACAAGGCTAAAGTTATGGAATAAAACAAAATTTGGGAATATATTCGAGGATAAATTAGTACTTGAAGGGAAATTATAAGCTCTAAACAAAAATATTTTCATTAATGGCATGGACATATCACTTTATGAGGAAGAAAAAGACCTCATGAAGCATTATGAAGATATTCTTTCTAAGGAAGAGATTTTCTGGCAACTGAAATCAAGGGAAACATGGTTAGCTGAGGGTGATAGGAATACTAAATTCTTCCACAATAGTACAAAATAATGAAGATTTGTAAACAAAATTATGTCAATCAAGGATATGAGGGACAAAGTAATTGATGACCTGGTAGGAATAGCTTGTGACGTTGTTAAATTTTTCAAGGACATTTATCACACTGATCATTAATATACTAACTTAAGCAATCAGGAAGACATTATAGCAAACATACCTAAACTCATCTCGGAAGAAAAAAAAAACACCTATTAGGACATTTTAAAAAAGAAGAGGTGGAAAGTGTCCTAAAAGAAATGAACCCGAACAAATCCCCTAGTCCTGATGGTTTCCCCACAAGCTTTTTCCAAAAATCTCAGAGCTTTATTAGGGATGAAGTTACAGCAGCTCTTGATGGGATCAGGAACTCTGAGAGATTTTTAAAGGAAGTAAATAATACTTTCATAGCCTTAATCCCCAAAAAAGAGAAACTAGAAACTTTTATCAACTATCGGCTTATAGTCTTATGTAATACTCTCTATAAATTATTTTCTAAAACTATGGCTAGTAGACTGCATAAGCTTCTCCCTACTATAATTAGCGATGCACAAACTGGTTTCGTTCTTGGTAGATTAATATATGATGGTATAATCATTGCTCGTGAAGCAATTCATTATGTCCAAAGAAATCAGAACCCAAGTATGCTAATTAAATTAGACATTAAAAAGGCTTATGATAAAGTTGACTGGATCTTTTTAAGGAAATGTCTCTCTACTTTTGGTTTTGCAAAAAAATGTGTACACCTTATGTTTGAATGTATTTCTACTCCTAAACCATCAATATTAGTAAATGGCTCCCCCCAAGGCTTCTTTGAAATCAAAAGAGGGATTAGACAAGGTGATCCTATCTCCCCTTTTCTCTTTATTATTATGGCGAAGGCCTTGGGAAGATCAATTAATCAAGCTAGATCTAATGACAGAATTAAGGGTATCCAAATTACTAAGGATTTAGACACAACTACCCACCAAAATTTTGTGTATGATACTATGCTCTATGGTCAGAGCTCTATAGTTGAAGCCAAATAATATAGGAAGATCCTCAATTAGTATGTTATTGCCTCAGGACAGGAAATTAACAAGGACAAATCAGAAATTTTCTTCTTTAATACTCATCCGATCTAGAACAGGAAATTTGTAAAACTCTAAACTTCAATAGAGGTTCCCTCCCTTGTAAATACCTAGGGCTTCTCCTAGACCAAGGTACCAGATCTTCCAAACTTTGGAACTAAACCTTAGTCAAAATTAGAATGAAAATGGTCCCTTGGAAAGGCAAATGGTTGTCTGTTGCTGGAAGATCAACTATGGTCCAAAATATCATGTCTCCACAACCCATATATCAACTAGCTTGTTTATATATCCTTGTTAAAAGTAGGTATGGGGGAGCAAGCTCTCTTATGGGCAGACTCTTAGGAAGGACACAAATCTCTACAACTGGAAGGCAACTTGGCACAATCCAAATCTATTATGGAATCTAGCTGTGGAAATAAAGTAAAAGATTATATATCCTTTGATAATGAGAATTTTGGATGGAAATGGAAGGATAGGAAAACTCTGAATCTCCCTTTGGCTAAAGAGGCAATTCTTAGCTCTATTCTGAAATCACGCAAAATTTTATTTCATTTAGGTTCGGATAAGTTAATTTGGGATGGAAATAAGAGTGGTGAATATATAGTTAAAGATGGTTATAATTACCTAAGATCCAAACTATATAGCCCTAAGGTATTTCCTCCACATACCTTGTTTTGGAGTAAGGATTGTTTGCCTAAAGCTGGGATTTTTGCCTAATTAGTATGGGTTAGAAAGATTTTAACAGCTGATAGATTTAAACATATGGGTTTTCAGGATCCTAGCATATGTCCTCTTTGTGAGAAGCATGAAGAGTCTTTAGATCACCTCCTTTTGGGTTGTTCCTTCTCCTTACATATCTGGAATTGGTTAAGCCTTCAACTAGGCTGGAAATCTGTCTTCCCTAGCACTATCTCTGATCTTCTTATGTCTTGGCCTTCCCTAAATAAAGGATGTGTATATGGCTCTTTATCGATCTCATCTCCTTCAATTATCCTATGGGAAATTTGGAAGGAAAGGAATAGAAGAATTTTTCAAGATAAAAAATGGATTGTGATCAACTTTTAAACAAAATTGAAAGCTCAATCATTGAACTAACAAATAACATGGTAATGAACAAAAAAATAAAATAGATTTGGTAATGACTTATTGGGATGAGAAAATGAGAAATAGATGGATTGGTCTCATGATCCCCCAGTTCATTGGCTTAGTGTGAACCTCCTCCTCTCTCAAATGAGTGAATTGTAAATGGATTCCACCTATGTTTGGCTAGTGTAAACTCAACTTTGATGGCGCATCAAGGGGAAACCCAGATAAGACAGGTATAGGTGTTGTATACATGACTTGGAAGGAAAGGAAGTAGCAATGATGACTAGATACATAGGTAAAGAAACTAATAATTATGCAGAATTAGAAGCCCTAGTGGAAGGTCTCCTTTTGTGCAAAAATCTAGGCATCAAAAACTTAGCCATAGAAGGAGATTCTGTAATTATTATCAATGCCCTTAGGAAAGGCTCTCTTATGAATTGGAGACTGGACTCAATTTTATCTAAAGTTATAGATTTATGCAAGTTTTTTGACAAATTAACCATCAATTATATCTATAGAGAAGGTAATCTAAGAGCTGACAAATTAGCAAACAATGCAATAGAGGATTATCTCCAAAGGTCACATTCTTAGGTATGAAAATAAGGTACCATTACATTTATCTTTAGAAGAATCTTTTCATTGAGGAATAAGTATTCACATTAAATAATTAAGTATATCAACAATAGTATTACTACTAAGGTTTATCATTACAAACATTCTTTAGTAGGAAAACAAGGTACCACAATGATTAGCTTTAGTTTTAGCTCTTCATAGAGATATAGGTATCAACATTCACCGAGTAGGTAAATCAACAAATATTGTTGTTACTTCACTTGTTGATTAATCGTTATACGGGGCTATAGGCTTTAGTAATTTTGAAACGTTAAGTAATTAGACTCTCTATGGTAGCTAAGATAAATAAGATCCTCGGTTAACAAATTAGGCTCCCTAGGTAGATCCAATATCTTTAATGAAATCTTTTTGAATTATTTTGATAGCCACTAAAGCCTCTAAGGATGACTTTATGTGATCTCATCATGATTTAATACACTTGTTGAGTTTCTAAAACTTCTCCCTTAAAAACATAATTACTTGACACGATGGTATCACTCAATGATTGTTAATACCCTAATTCGGGCCACCTCCTCATCATTTCAAGAAACATTTGTTGAGCTCATAGTGAATGATCTTCTAGAGGTTTCAGATTGAACGATTTATAAATATTTGCTCGTTTGAATTTTTTGTGGCCACATTTCCTCTCCGAGCTTTGATTTTTCTGCTCTTTAAAGGCAATGTATACCTTGATTATCGTGTTTCATGCTGAAGGTAATTGACAATTGATGGTCAAAGGAAGAATCTATCCTAAGCAATGGATCTGCATCCTCTTACCTTTAGATGACTTTGTCAGAAGATCTATTGAAATGATTCTCAATGAAGATAAGTATGACTTCAAATTTACCCTACAAACAAATGGGGAAATTTTAGGCACTTTTATTTCATGTTTATTCCTTGCTAGGATCCCTAAAGATGGCATAGTGTCCCTTAGCAAAAAGGTCTTCATGATGGAAATTATGTTGGGTTTGGAGCAAGCAGTATATAGTATCGATAACAACTTGGAAATCCCATTCCCAGAGGCTTATATGAGGGTTTTGGTTGGTAGCTTGTTAGATGGAAATGATATTCTTCATAGACCCATCATGATTCTTCGAAATAATACTATTTTTGATGAAAATTGGGCCATAGTAGAACGCTACATCCACTTTTTACTCAAATGGTTAAGGTTTGTTCTATCTGATGACATGGTTTGGTTTTGCAATTACCTTCAGGAGGAAGGTTATCAAGTCCCAGCCTCCATGAGGCATGTCAAGCTGGACTACATCCAAGTTATTTCTCCAATCATCATCAAGAACTAGTAGAAGGGGATTAAAAGTGAGGCTAAGGACAGGGCGTTGGTGACTAAAATTGAAAATGGGGAAGATAACATAAATTTGGATGAACTGATAGTCATCAAATGCAAATAGCACAAGGATTGATGGCTAGTGGTGGATAATATAGCTCTTTTATATTTTAGTCATTATAGATAGTTAGACCCCTTTTGGTTTTTAGTTGATATCTAGTAAATTGTTAATATAATGGGAAAATAGCAATTGATATATATCCCATTTTGTTTTGACTAGGTTGGGATGTATTATTTTCCTATGGTTATCCCATGAACATATAGATATCTCTCGATAATCGAAGGTTGAAAGTTTTGTATAATTATCTTTGTTGATTAATATAGACTATCTGTAGAGATCTTACTCGAATGATTCAGATACTTTTAATGTTATTTTTTGAACTATATAGTCATTTACCTATGGGTATCAGAGAATTTTCACGACTCTTATAATATGCTTAAATGTTAATAGCAGTGTTAGGTTTCTCCTTTCCTCTAATTACTCAAGCATTTATAGTATATCTAAAATTGATTTGTAGAAAAGATTACCTTATAGAGATCCTTCGATATAAAAATGTTACCCTGTCTCCTGAGATGAAAAACAAACTCTCCTCTACTTTATATTGTTATTCTAGTTTTTGGCTCTGTCATCTTGAATTATGAGTAGGGCATCAAGCATAGGCTATCTATCTCTTGATTGTTTTCTTTCTTCTAACTATCTAAGATTAAGTAGCCATACGAATACATATAATAGTAGCATCAAGTATGTAAATACGCAAGAGATATTTGTATCTACATACCAAGAAACTCAAATAATTAGATTAACAAAATAATGCTCGCAAAATTGAAGCTAGAAAATGGGGTTGGTGCTCATTATCCCCATAACAGATATATTACAATCAGACTGCCAATCCTCGATATAAATTTTATTTATCTCATTGTATTATAGTGACATAATGGATTAGGAAGTTACATAACTAAAATTATTAAAGATATCATAGCATATAATAATTGTTTTATGCTTAAGGACCGGTAAAGAGAGTTAGTCGGTTATAAATGGTTGTCATTCTTTGAAGAAACTTTATTGACATCTAAGTTTATATAGTAACTCCCATCACCTTATTTTAACATGGGCCTCCTTAAGTATCCTTACCTTCTTAGATGATGTCCACTGTCATTAAAGTGGAGAGCTCTAGGGTCTAGATTGCCTTCGATGTAGAAATTTCCATTACAAAACTAAAAGCCATAATGTTAACCACCCATAATTTAGCCCTTCGGGCAATCTTCAAAATCCTAAGTAAAGCATTCATCACGAACACAGATCGTTTTAGGGTCAAATCAACTATCCCTGCAATGTTTATAGCCTCTTCCCTTCAGGTAGATCCCAGAAAATAATACATTGGACACCTTGTTAGAAGGATTTTCAAAAGACAATACATGCATAATCTAGAGAAAGTTGTTAAAAATATCAGATCAGATTTAACCATCCCTAAGCCTAGATTCTATGATATACCTACAATAGGTGGTCTACATGTACCCTCTCATCCTATCTTTTCCACAGAGGAACTGGACTCCTTTGATCAAACTATTCCTACTATTAGGAGGAATCTAGACTTCCTCCTCACTTTTCTTCAAGTTCGACACCCCCAGGAAGAAGATTGGTTCGAGATCTTCTTGAGAGAGGACGATGTGGAGAATACTAATAGGGAGGGATTCAGTAAGTCTGATATAGATAATGCAGTGAACTATATGGATCTGGAAGAATTCTGAGGAAACAAAAAGAGAAAGACTTGATAGCTTTAGCTTTTCTGCTTCCTGGATCTTTGAGTTTTCACCTTAATAATACTGTTTTCCTAATTTCTAGACAAGGATATTTTACTCCCTATGTTTGTCTCTTTAGCTTCGAAGATTTGGGTAAAAACTTTGAGATTTTGGTTAACATGTTGATGCATATGCTAATTTGATATTCATCATGTTGTTTCTTTTCTTTTAAGTTTATCTAATTGATTTGGCTTTAGTGCTTAAATTAAAAACATTTATCCATATATTGTTATTAATATATCATGATTTTAGATATATATTCAAGGTTTAAATTATTGGAACCTATGTGAAATTATGTGCATTCCAAGGTACTATTTATATAAAGAAACATGGACCTCATTGTATATGTGTTTTATTCGTAAATGTGGTTTGCATGTTTGTATTTCAATTAGTTAATGTTAATGTGAATAAGTCATGTCATTTGTTTTAATTTAATGTGTCAATTTTGGAAAGTGTTGCAATTAATGTTGACATGGCTAGTTATGTGAACCATGTGTTAGTAATAACTGAGAGGGGGGGTGAATCAGTGGCCTCAGAAATTTATCCAATTTAAACTTTAATCCACCAATCAATACTTCTCAAACTATTAAGTCCCAACAAGATGCATGCCTTTGAAGTACTTGAAACAAATAACTGTCTGTCGGTTTACCTTGTTTGTCCTTATTCTCCTTGATAATTGATAAGCAATAAACTGTATTTACTGATACTCAATAAATATGCAGAGTATACCAGTCAATCCATAAATGCTTATGTGAAATGTAAAACACTAAAGTAATAAATCATACACACATAACACAAGGATTTTAACGTGGAAACCTTGTTAAGGGAAAAACCACTAAGACAGGTACCCCAAATTTTCACTCTTCTGAAGTGAGCCCTATTAGGAGCCAACCCTGCTAAAGGTTACAAACACACGGTTAAGTGTGACCTTGTTAGAGGATTTTTATACATAGATTGTCACTTAGTATCTGACATCTATGCTACCATCCTTGAATTAGTCTCATGACTGTCAATAGGCTTTATGCAAATCTTACTACCATCCTTGAATCAGTCTCCTTCTTAGACTGTCAATAGGCTTTAGGTAAGACCGGTGCTACTATCATGAGTCAACCTTCTGGTAATCTGTTAGGATATACCTCAATTACAAAAGACTGTTAATTCCTGCTCTGTTAAGAGACT
>MU223088.1:225512-237523 GCA_018584345.1 Thuja plicata
CACCATGTACAAGTTTCAACTTGTCCCACATTGTCTTTGCATTTTTGCAATCTTTGACATCCTCAAATTCAGCATCAGAGAGTGAGGCTGAAAGCTCTATAACCATGCAGTTATGTTCATGCTTTACACTCAATTTATCTACTGTCAATGGTCCTATAGGCAACATATATTCAATATCTAAGTATTGAGTAATATCATTGCCAATACCTGATAAGTGAAGCTTTATCTTGCTTTGTCATGATGTAAAGTTGTCCTTTTTCAACTTGGGCACATCTCGTCTGTTCATCTTGTGATCTTTTACTTAGGTTTTGAAACCTTCCTTCTAAGCACACAAGCTCTGATACCAATTGTTAGTAATAACTGAGAGGGGGGGGGGTTGAATCAATGGCCTTAGAAATTTATCCAATTTAAACTTTAATCCACCAATCAATACTTCTCAAATTATTAAGTCCCAACAAGATGCACGCCTTTGAAGTACTTGAAACAAATAACTGTCTGTCGGTTTACCTTGTTTGTCCTTATTCACCTTGATAACCGATAAGCAGTAAACTATATTTACCGATACTCAGTAAATATGTAGAGTATACCAGTCAATCCATAAATGCTTATGTGAAATGTAAAACACTAAAGTAATAAACCATACACACATAACACAAGGATTTTAACGTGGAAACCTTGTTAAGGGAAAAACCACTGGGACCAGTACCCCAAATTTTCACTCTTCTGAAGTGAGCCCTGTTAGGAGCCAACCCTGTTAAAGGTTACAAACACATGGTTAAGTGTGACCTTGTTAGAAGATTTTTATATATAGGTTGTCACTTAGTATCTGGCATCTACGCTACCATCCTTGAATCAGTCTCATGACTGTCCATAGGCTTTATGCAAATCTTACTACCATCCTTGAATCAACCTCCTTCTTAGATTGTCAATAGGCTTTAGGTAAGACTGGTGCTACTATCATGAGTCAACCTTCTGGTAATTTTTTAGGATATACCTCAATTACAAAAGACTGTTAAGTCCTGCTCTGTTAAGAGACTTAATGCTTCAATGGTTAAACTGAAACAAAATGACCTGTTTCTAATGCAACTGAATTGCAAATTTTTAGTTCTATTTACTTACAATATCTTTCTGATCAATGTATCAATACAATTCCTTTGTACTTAACTCTTTTTTCTCTGTGATGCTGTGCTTTTCTGTTTGTCGGTGTCTGTAGAATTCTTTAGCTCTCCCTTAGCTTGATTGATCAAGACTGCATGAAGTTAATTCTTCATCAGTTTCTCTTTAGCGTCTTCTATCAGTTCACTCCCCTGTGTATCTTATTGCTTGCTTTTGGGAATGAATTATGCGTGTCTCTTATATAGACATGATATTCCTTAATTCTAGGTTCTTGATTCTTGATTCTTGGCGTGAAAAACAATCCAGTCAAATTGATTTGTGGTTTTAACTCTTGATTTATCTCGTAGTTATCTTCTTGCCAACTATACAAATCACTTACTTAACTGTGGTTGAATGAAACAAATAAAACAACCAGTTAAGTCTATCCTTTAGCTCTTCCAGCTAGATATTTTGTCATTTTCTGATCTCTCTGTTCTGTCAGTCAATTTTGCAGTTCATCGCCGGTGACAACTGCCAGTTCCATCGGTGTAACTTCAATTAGCTTTGGGATCTCCGTCCGTCAGGCATAATTGGATCTTGCTTGTCGAGCAACACTATTTTTATCTCGTCGGACATCTTGTGATTCTGCTTCGTCGGGCAACACTGTCTTCTGCTCGTCGGGCATTACTGTGACTTTATCTCTGTCTTTACCGATGGTGTACACTCCACCGGTGTAGTCTGTCACTTAGTGAATACTTGACTTTTATGTATTGTTGAAGACATAACCTTTATTCCATTGATTCTCTGAAGTCTTTGGCATTATGTATATGACCATACAAATGATATCAAGTTGACATCAATGACAATACAAACCATTAATTGATTTAATGTCTTGCATCATCTTCAACTTAATATAGTCAACCATTTAATCAGTTACATGTCATCACCATGGTTAGGTGTAGGGATAACCTAAGGTTACCTTTGTGTAATACCCAAGCTTACCCAAGGTTAGATGTTTCTAGATGGTCAACTTGACTTAGAAATCTGTGGATTAACTTGTGTAGTTTAGGAGGGTCTTTTAGGCTCCTAGAAGGTAACCGGGGTCAGTTTTAGCTACCCAACTTGGTACCCTAGGGGTTAAGGGTCATTTTAAGTCATAAATGAACCTCTAAACTCATTTATTGCTCCCCTAAAGTCTCATTTTAAAACTTGTGCAAATTTGTAGAGGAGTGTAACTTTGGTTAACCTCTCTCTTCTTCCCAAGTTGCATTTGACTCCACTCATGAAGAATTAAGGAAAGTGGGAAGAAATGGATGGTTAGGTCCTTGTCACCTTTGGTTAGTCTTGGTCATGTTGAAGGTTTTCCTATTTAGGGAATGTTTTAGGAAGAGTTGAGTGTTCACCCACTCTCTACCCTTAGAGACAGATTCAAATTTGAGGAGCTTTTGGAAAAGGAGAATAGGAAGGACAGTTCATCACCAATTTTCAACTCACCTTAGCTTGGATAAAGGTTGGTCTTATTTAGAGTATATTTCATGATTTCTTTATGTTCTTGAGCTTGAAACTCCATTAATGGAGTCTTATTTAGTTTTAAGGTTATTTTTCAAATTGAGTTTTTAAAGTTTTATTTTGTTGTGCTTTATTTTGTGAATTATTTTGGATGGGATTCTTCAAGGCACACTCACCTTGGGAGGGTAGAGTACCCTTGAAGGGGTGGTGGAAATGACTCATGTTTAGTGTGGAGTAACCCATATGTGGAGGGAAAGACATGGGGTTTCACGATACCCATGATGCCAAGTATGGCCTGAGGGCTTTTGGGGGGCATAAGGAGGTATATTTATGACTGCATCTTGTGAAGATGGTCATTCCAAGTCCATGTGTGGCTTGAGGTTTTTTATTTTGTATACTTGGATTTCTCCTATTGTGAGGTCTACCACTACCCCTATTTTTAGGAAGGCCTCTTGGAGACCTTCCTTTTGTTCTACCATGTGTTGGGAAGTTTTAAGAGTGGGTTTTATGTTTGTTTTATGTGAGCTTGTGAGTTCTTGTTTGTATGTGTGTTTCTCATTCCTTTCTAGATCCCCAAGCTAGGTGGTGGTCTTGAAAAGGCCTAGGTTGGGAGGTGAGCCTCCATGGTCAACCTCATCTTGTTATAGGTTCCTGATGGGAGTTTGAAGTTTGTGTATTACCCTTATGTGTGAGATGGGGATAGCTAGAAAAATCGTCACTTGTAACCTGTGTTATATGGAAATACCATTGTGTGCATATTATGAAACAAAGTTTCCGAGACATTGTAATCATATTTTTATGCTATTTAAGAGATAAATCTTGTAAAGATATCATTTTTGTATGGATATAATTTTATCTATATGGAAATTTTTATGTGAACAAACTTTTGTTTCAATAAGTAAATTTAGAGTAACCATGTTGTTATAATATATCTATTAATTTTTCATTATGTGGTTATTGCAAAAAAAAAATAAAAAAATATATATATATTTAACTATAATGTTTTTATACTTAGATTTCATTATTTGTAGAGATTGTAATTTCAAAATTTAGCAAGAACAATAATTTGCTTATTAAACAAATTTAACTCTCTTTTGATACCTAGTGTAATGGTTGAGTTTTAATTAAAAATTCCTCAATAAAATTAATTGGAAGGTTGAATTTTGAATTATTGAAGTTAGTGTTCTTGAGAGGAGAATATTATTATTTTTTACTTAGTTAATTCTGGAAATGGATTTTTTTTTTTTAAAATATCCTCAGAATTAAAATTTTACTCCACCAATGCCTTTAGAATAAAATATAGAGTCTATTTGGCTTGTTAATGGGCTTTTAAGGGTTAATCCTAAGCAAAAAATAAAGAAGGTTTCTTGGCAACCACCAGAGGAAGGATGGGTGAAAATCAACTTTGATGGAGCCGCTCGGGGAAACCCGGGGGTCTCTTACTGCGGTTGTATAGCAAGAGATCATCAGGGCAACACTCTTGCTTTTGTGGCAAAATGATTGAAGGATGGTACAAAAAATGTGGCTGAATGTGTAGCGGCTAAAGAGGCATTATTCTTAGGAGTCAAATTGGGAATTCTTAGAGTGCACCTTGAAGGGGACTCAGAGATAATTACCAATCGAATATCGAGAGGAAAGCTGGTAGCGTGACATCTTGACAAATACATCAAGTAGATTAGGTGCCTGTTGTAGGAGTTCAAGGACTTTAAGCTTTCCCATGTATACCGAGAAGCCAATAAGGTGGCCAACAAGCTGGCCAATATGGGGGCGAATGTAGCCTTGGGGACTCAATTTGAAATACATGAAGACCTTAGAAGTCTCGAATTGGAATAAGAGAGGAAAATAAAAATAAAACCCCAATTAAAGCATCTTAACAGAGATATGAAGGAGTATTAATCAATCTTTAATCCCGATGGCATTCAAGAATGATCATGTCATCGCATGTGATAGTTTTCACAATTATTAATTGGCACCCCACGAACAAAATCCTTCTAGATTGTTCGAAGGATGTGATTTTAAGCAGGAAAAGTAGAGCAATTCACAAGATTTTTAGTGCAGTGGAGGAGATGGAGGCAAACTTTGCCCTCGAATCTGACTCTCAAACGCAATCATATGAGGGGAAGATCATGGTGAGGCGACTCAGGATCATTTTTATGTTTGATGATTTGGAGTTCATGGACGACATTCAACAAATGCTTGGTATGGAATATCTGGACTCCTACTGGAGGCGACGCTCAAATCTGGATGTGGCCTCACTCTTTGTGGCACCGACATTGATAGTAGGCGAGACCAAGGAGGAAGTCACTAGGGTAGTGGCAACATGTGTCGACCCACAATGGTTGCAAGGGTTGGAGGAAATTATGGATAGAGCGGTTCTGGGGAAAGGACTGGAAATGGGGAAAGAACCTTGGAGGCTTATCGGGGGAGGGGACACTTTGGTTCAACCCCTGGTCGTCTGGTCTTCATCGAACCCACAAGGGGTGCATGTATCACAGGCTGAGAAAGGGTGGAAGAAGGTTGTGGCTTTCCTACAGGAGAAGATTTGGGTGCAGAGTGAGGGAAGGAGGGGTTTCATGAAATTAATGCCTCACAAAAGCGTGACAGCTCCATGACAGCTGCTGCGACACTATATTGAAAGGAAGGCGCATAAAGAGGTGGGCACAAGGGAAATGGATAGTAAGAGTTGCCAGGGAGCCAACCTTACTGGCATATCAGTTCAGGATGACCGAACCATTCCCAATTTCTTGAGGGAGGAGGCAGCGCAGTGGTTCAAAGACTAAGTAAAGAGGGTTGGCGGAGCTGGAAGGTGCCATGACCTGGGCAGTTTAAATGTTTTTTGTGCTCTTTAGTGTGTTGGATGTTTTTTGTTTTTTTGGTAGGGTGTTAATGCTCTTTTAAATGTAAAATGACTATATATATGTTTGTGGGGTAGGGATGAAATATGTTTTTAATACGTTGGCCAACCATTACAATTGGCATTATGATGTAATTTCTCTTTTTATTATCAATACTAAAAAATTGTTAGTGATAAAAAAAAATATATAGAGTCTATTTATGCCATAAAATTTTAAAGATTAGTTCTCTAAATACCCCCTATTTTGACAGAGAGGTTTTTAGTTCACCGGTGATTAATTTTCTTTTTTTTTTCTCCTATGGATAGACATTAGAATACTAATCTAAAATAGATTCTTTATTTATTTTTTAAACATTCGGCTCCCCTTCATTCTAGGGCTTGAGGATAGAAATAAAACAAGGTAAGTAATATTGCAAAGTTCAACATAAGCCCTTGAGGTTTTTTTGGAAATTTCATTAGGAAGGAGGTTTGATTTATGGAAGTATTCTTTTTGGTAGATTTGATTTAGAATTATTAGATTTGATCTTTTAAATAGAATTTGGATGTATTTGATTTAAGTTGTTATATTAGATTTTTTTTTATACAATAATTTAAATATTATTTCAGATTAGTTTTCAGATTTGATTTTAGATTTTAGGGAAAAATCTAAAAGTATTTAAATATTAATTTTTGGTATAGTTTCCTTTAAAAAAGAAAGAAATAAAGTTATGATTAGATTTGATTTAGTAGATAAGCTTTGTGCATAATAGAATTAAATTTGATTTAATTTGTTTGTTTAAATAGATTTTTTTTAGATGATTCAAATATTGTTTTAAAATTTGGTTCATATTTAGATTATGTTTTATAGATTAAAACATTTAGTTCTTATTTTACTTCTTTTAGTTAACATTATAATTGTTAAAATATTAGATATGTTAGTTTCTTTTGTTAGGCTATTGTTTTTAAAATTAGGGAATATTATAATTAATAATTTTATGAGAGGTGTAAAACGTAATTTTATTTATGCGAACTAATCAATTTAGAATAGATTTTTATTTGATTTGGTTATTATTATATTAGAAAATTAAATTATTATTGCAGTTGTCATTAGTATTAATGTATTGATTATCGCCTTTAATTGATTAAATAGATCTTTAATGAAAGGAGTAGCGTCATTTAAATTTATTTTCATGTTAGACTAATAACTTAAGGTTAAATTTTATAATTATTTAATTTTGAATATGTTAGTGATTCTTTTAATGTTAGGCGATTAATTTTCTATATAGAAATTTTATCAATTATTATATTAATGTGAGGATTAAAACATTATTTTATTAGTTAAATTATTTGTTTTTAGTTATCAAGCCTTTCGACGCTTTTATCTTTTAGAAGGTAGAGGCTACCCCCTTATCATTGCAATGACCTTTTTAAAGGGTAGTATCGCTATCTTGACCGATTTCGTGCACGGTTGACTTTTGGTCAACTATGGTCAAACCTTCAACTATCATCCTAATTTTCATTCCAGGTGTTCCCTGTACCCCTTGGAACCTAGGATTTTAGTTTTGCGCCTTTCAGAGATGGTTGACTTTTTGGTCAACTATGGTCGACTTTTGGGTGAACTATCTCAATTTACATGCGTAAACCTTCCTAAGGGCTTAGCAGGCCTTAGAGACTTCCTTTCACGTAATTCAAAGCATAGTTGACTTTTAGTCAACTCTAGTTGACTTTTGGTCAACTATCTTGATTTGTGTGTCAATCAAAGCCTATAGCTTAGGGATCCCTGTAGGATAGTTCTGAAGGCTATTCCTCCTTGATTGACCTTTCTGGTTACTATTTCTCCTCTGCATTGTTTTGTGTGCACTTGCTTTACCTTTGAGGTAGTATAGCCATCCTTTCAGTGTGTTTTAAATTTTGTTAATTGTGTGTTTTTGCCCAACTTTTAGGCATGACATTTTGGTATCAGAGCTAGGTTTAGACCTAACCCACTTCGGTGTCACTAACCTTTGCCTTGCATGTGTAGGATTCCACCTATCACTTGTCAGGCCCGTCAGCAGGGACATGGTCAGAAACGTACCCCAGCAGCTTGCGTGGAGGTATGACCCGAGTTGGAGAATCACAGAAGGGATCAAAGTCCACCTCCTGAACCACCTCCCGATCCTAATGCAACACTACTACTGGCCTTTCAAAACTTGGTTGAGCTTATTATAGATCGCATGCCACCAGTTAATTAGTAGAGAGAGAGAAGTAGGAGCCCACCTCCTAGAATGGGAGAGAATCAGGCTGATCAGGAAGAGGAGTCCATTGGAGTACCAGGGGGTATTCCCAGGGGAGGTGCCAGAGGCTCAATAGAGCACCCCACGATATGGGAAACTAGATCACAGAGTTGATGAGACTCAAACTGCCTCCATTCATAGGAGAGGCAGATGGGGTAGGAGCAGAGGCTTGGCTTTTAAGCCTTGAGAGGTGTTTCGGGTTGTGAAACTATGGTAGCAACCTTAGAGCACGTTTTGCGATACTCCTTTTTAGAGACCAGGCATCCACTTGGTGGAGGAATGAGGAGTCCAAGGGACATGTAAACATCAATACCCTTATGTGTGAGTCTTTCCTTGAGATTTTCAAAGCTTGATATGTTTTAGAACAGTTCAAGCAGCATCGTATTGATGAGTTCCATGATCTCGGACAACGGGGACTTACAGTAGCCCAATATAAGGGAAAGTTTCTCTATCTCCTACCTTATGTGGAATATATGGGGGATGAGAAGCTGCAGGTGAACATGTTTATCAAGGGATTAAATCCTGCGATTTTAGATAGGGTACGCATGGTACCATCACGATATTTAAGGTTCACAGTGGACAGGGCCTTAGTGGCTGAAGAGATAGTTGGAGGACAACAAAATGCTAGGGATAGGTCTCAGAACCCCAATCTTGCAGCTCAGGCTACAGGTTATCAGAGACCCTCATGGAAGGTTAATTAAAGGAACTCCTTGGGGACATTTAGGGCCCCATAATAGTAGCAGTAGCCAGAGCGGTCTCAACAAGATCAGAGGCCACAGATGCCAAGCACACCCCCAATGTGGACTCAGCAGTCCTCTAGGGGTGGGTACAACGAGTCCTCTAGGGCTTCAAGATCACATTACTCTAGGCCTTCAGGTGTATAAGTTCAGTCACGTGGACCATGTTACACTTGTGGTGCCATGGGTCACTTAGCTAGAGAATGTTCTCAGGGTGGTATTCAACATGCAACAATGTCCGAGCCGAAAGTTCAGGATAGGCGAAAGTCCCACATGGTTTTTGCAGCAATTGATAACCGCTTAGTGGAGCATCAAACCACCATCCTTGAAACTTCAGGTGGAGTTGGATGACCTGTTGGCTATGGAGCCCATCCGTATTATGACTCGATGAATCCTTGCACTTTGAGACAAGGAGCTGGACCAAGTTAGGATCCAGTGATATTGTTATGATGAGGTTACAGTCCCTTGAGAGGACATAGTGTAGATTAGATCTCAGTACCCTCACCTCTTCGATGAACTCCAGGAGTAGTTCATGTGTAGAGGGGGTGGATGTGAGACCTACCTCAGACAACCCTTATTTCACTGCTTTATTTTGTTAAGCTTTCAGTTGTTTTATGCTTAGTCATACTTTGTCTATTGGATACTCTTATGTATTTGAGGATCTATTGAATCCTATGTTATATATTCAGTACATGATTATGTAATTAGGGTACACTAGAGATACTACATATTTTGATTCAATTTTAGTTTATGACGATGTCATATATATGAGATTTATTGTGTAGAGGTAATTATGATGGAACTTGATTTAGGAAACCGATGATATGCTTATTTAAGTTTCGAATGTGGATATAGTTTATTTGCAATGTATTATTGATGTCATATTATTATTTCATATCATGTTGTTTTGGACCTACTGATGTGTGAAATGAGTGTGCAAGGATAGTTGACCATGGATCTAAATCGGGGACCCAGTATTAGAACCTATGTGAAATTATGTGCATTCCAAGGTCATGTTTATATAAAGAAACATGGACCTCATTGTATATGTATTTTATTCATAAATGTGGTTTGCATGTGTGTATTTCAATTAGTTAATGTTAATGTGAACAAGTCATGTCATTTGTTTAATTTAATGTGCCAATTTTGGCAAGTGTTTCAATTAATGTTGACATGGCTAGTTATGTGAACCATGGTTAGGTGTAGGGATAACATAAGGTTACCTTTGTGTAGTACCCAAGCTTACCCAAGGTTATAATTTTCTAGATGGTCAACTTGGCTTAGAAATCTATGGGTTAACTTCAAGTGTAGTTTAGGAGGGTCTTTTAGGTTCCCAAAAGGTAACCGGGGTCAGTTTTAGCAACCCAACTTGGTACCCTAGGTCATTTTCATCATAAATGAACCTCTAAACTCATTTATTTCTCCCCTGAAGTCTCATTTTCAAACTTGAGCGAATTTGTAGAGGAGTGTAACTTTGGTTAACCTCTCTCTTCTTCCCAAGTTGCATTTAACTCCACTCAAGAAGAATTAAGGAAAGTGGGAAGAAAGGGATGGTTAGGGCCTTGTCACCTTTGGTTAGTCTTGGTCATGTTGAAGGTTTTCCTATTTAGGAAAGGTTTTAGGAAGAGTTGAGTGTTCACCCACTCTCTACCCTTAGAGACAAATTCAGATTTGAGGAGCTTTTGGAGAAGGAGAATAGGAAGGATAGCTCATCACCAATTTTCAACTCACCTTAGCTTGGATAAAGGTTGGTCTTCTTTAGAGTAGATTTCATGGTTTCTTGATGTTCTTGAGCTTGCAACTCCATTAATAGAGTCTTATGTAGTTTTAAGGTAATTTTTCAAGTTGAGTTTTTGGAGTTTTATTTTGTGAATTATTTGGATGGGATTCTTCAAGGCACACTCACCCTTAGGAAGGAAGAGTAACCTTGAAGGGGTGTTGAAAAATACTCTGGTTTAGTGTAGAGTCACCCATGTGTGGAGGGAAAGACACGGGGTTTCACGATACCCATGATGCCAAGTATGGCCTGAGGGCTTTTGGGGGGCATACTGAGGTATATTTATGACCGCATCTTGTGAAGATGGTCATTCCAAGTCCATGTGTGGCTTGAGGTTTTCTATTTTGTATACTTGGATTTCTCTTATTGTGAAGTCTACCACTACCCTTGTTTTCAGAAAGGCCTCTTGGAGACCTTCCTTTTGTTCTACCATGTGTTGGGAAGTTTTAAGAGTGGGTTTTATGTTTGTTTTATGCAAGTTTGTGAGTTCCTATTTGTATGTGTGTTTCCTGTTCCTTTCTAGATACCCAAGCTCGGGGGTGGCCTTGAAAAGGCCTAGGTTGGGAGGTGAGCCTCCATGGTCAACCTCATCTTGTTATAGGTTCCTGATGGGAGTTTGAAGTTTGCATATTACCCTTATGTGTGAGATGGGGATAGCTGAAAAAATCGTCATTTGTAAGATGTGTTGTATGGAAATACCATTGTGTGCATATTGTGGAACAAAGTTTCCAAGACATTGTAATCATATTTTTATGCTATTTAAGAGAAAAATGTTTTAAATACATCAATTTTCTGCATGATAAAACGCTACAATTTTTTTGAAGGTTTACATACTAGGTGATGAAGTGACTGTTCTCACAACATACAAGTGCCCTAAGGAGAAAAATAAGTTAGAACAAAAAAAGGGGTTTAGCCAAAAGAGATAGTGGTCAAATGGCAATGTTTGGGGTTGAGGGGAAATCATGGTGTGAGTCAACGTCCCTCAACCCTTAGGTTTACTAGGTTCAAAAGATCTAATACAATCTTCAAGTGATTTCTAGAGTCTATCCAAAACTGGTTCGCAACCCCTCATCATGTCAGTTTTAAAATCTTAAGACCGGTTAAGACCTAATAGTTAACCTAATATGATCACAACTCTATGTTTACACTGACCAATACATTGGCCACATGTATTGGACACGTAAAAATAACATTACCAATGAGACGTATCTCAACTTGTTCAAAGATTTCCTGAACTATTTTATTGCCTAAATAACCCAACGAAGGTTCTGAATCTTTAAACTTTATTTTAATTAATTAGTTTCAATTCATTTGATCAAATTACTCTATCTATAAAAATTTACCTTTAAAGTATCTTGAAAAGTTCTTTGATTATACATCTTTATTCCACCTAAAATTTTATTAATAAAATTTGTTTTAAAATCACTACCTAGATAACACTTGAACATAATCTAATTTATGGGGCAAACAAACAACAACAATAATACATTAAGCTCTTTAAGGCTAAGGAAATTAATTCTTATTACTAAAATCACCAACTAAAATATACGTTTAGTCATAATTTAAATTTTTATGGCTAATCAAACTATAACATTAAATACATTAATTTCTTAAAAAAAATTAAATGAAATTAATATATTTAAATTAAATCACTAACTAGGTAATCATTTTAACCTAATCTATTTATATGGCAATCCAAGCAATATCTTTAAATACATTCATTTATTTAAACTAAATGAAATGTGTTATATATTATCAAAAATCACTAATAGGTAACATTAATATAT
>MU223088.1:251128-270560 GCA_018584345.1 Thuja plicata
GAAATACTAAATATTTTTTAAGATATGTTCAACCTCTACATTCTTATTGATAAATTTCTCATTTATATCCTTAGCATCATAAATAATGTGAGACTGATTTATCTTACTTTTAGCATGGCTATGGGTCCTAAAAAATGACCTTGCTAAGGAACATAGATTAAATTTTGTTTTTCATTAGTAAACATCATAATTTGACCAGTAGTAGTAACAGTGGAAGACATGGTTGTGACCTTTTTCATAGTGCTAACTTTCAGGGCCACAATTTTCTCATTTAACATTTTGAGGGCATCAGTGCTACTTTGCATTGCAGCCCTGCTAACAACAACCCTAACTCCAAGTTTCTCATGCACCTTGCCTATAGTCTCCTCCAACATTTTAATTTTGACTTCTTTCTCCATCTTCATTGTCTTGACATCCTCTAGCATGGAGTTTTTTCCACACTATGGGGTGGTCATTTTTCCACCTCTCATAGGACTTGGGATCTGGCCTATTCTTGTGCCTATCCATAATACAGTTGTAAAAGGGAAAAACAATTGCAAAAGTGAAAAATGTCCACAAGAAGAAAAAAACTTGTAAAAAATTGGGTAAGGCTAGAGAAAATATACCCAAAAAGCATATGGTGTAAATATTGGCAATTATAGTAGGCAAATAAATCTAGCAACTACAAATTCTACCTTTACATCTCATAATAAAATCCAAAAACCTCATGCTTTGATTGCCAATGAAACATAGGTAATGAATCATCATTACATAAAACTCCGCTACTTCAACACGTGTGACTATCATTTAAGATGAGATTTTTAACCTCCATGTTGCACTGGCGAAGGAGAAAGGGAAAAAGTATTGAGGCCATGGGAGAATCCTCCAAGCTCCATGGATAAAATTTAGAAGTACTGAAAGCTCTATTACCAGTAAGAGTGTAAGGTTTTTTTGTGTACTTTCTTTATATAGTCTCGTTATGGGTTTGTAGCATATGCATTTTGGGGAATATCAATAAATTGGCCTCTAAGTGTAATGATTTACTTTGGTTTCTAATCTTAATCTCCCCTTCGATTTCAAATAGTTTGGGTATATTAGTTGTATAGATGTAATTCATATTTTCAATTTTTCTATTAGTCCTCAATAGGAAGAAGGGTATAGCTTCAGTAGGGGCATTTTGAAATTTTCTCAAGTCTATAAGAACTCTGATCTCTGCAAGTAGTTGTAGTTCAATGGGGGTGTATTCATGGTGGATATAGCTGATTAATGCTTGCACTTCCTCATTTGTATATAAATGTAGTAGCTAAGTATAAGTTTTTCCAGTGGTGAAGTTTATATTTTGGTTATGGCAGATTCATTCTTAGACTACATGATAGTTATCAACATGCAATACATTTTATTAGTTCTTGCCATGGGAGCTATAGTGGAGGCAACAACATTTAAACAATGATTAATTCATTTTCATTTGACCAATCAAATTATTAAAATATTTCACATAAATTTCCTTTCCAATGTATATTGTATATAACATGCATATTTTTTATGCAAAGTTTTTTACCTAAAATATTTGGAGACATATGATTGACATTACAGAGGGGAGGCATATGTATTTGAAAAAAAAAATACAAGAGAACACACATGAAACTAGGTCTCTATTAGTAAGTTGCAAGAATATTATTAAAATTGCTGACATCAATTGAACAATGAGGTTTCGAGCACCAGATGACATTTGTTAATAGTCCACATGCCTTACTATGTTTTGACACATTGCTGGTAAAATCTAAGCTCTGTTGATGATTAGTGCCCAACACTTAGTCATTTCATTAGGCAGTTTTAGTTGGCTATCACTGTGGCCGAGCTAAAACTATGCAGAGCCGAGTTACATTGCCGAGCCAAGTAGAGTCAGAGATGTTAAGTGCCAAGAAATAGATAGTCAAGTGCCGAGCAGAACAGTTTTTGTATACTTGTTAGGGATGATACAAACTTAAAGGATAAGTGATCTGGTTGACTTGTATAAGACTTTTAGGCCAACATTGTGTGCATTTAATATTCTCATACAGAGTTAATTATGCATTTAATTATTTTATCCTATGCATGACTCATTGTAAGCATTAATTGTTTTACCATCACTGCATGGATATCAGATCTTGATCGTCGATCTAGATCTCACTGTCAGATTTGTATAGATATATTAGATTGCTTCGAAACCCTATTTTAAAATGTGAATGTGCAAGAGGTAGAAGAGTAATTGATGAAGTGACTGCATTTTTATGTGAAATGCATAGAGGGTTACTTTGTTCAGGAGTAGAGATCAAGCAGAGCATAACATAGTGAACAACAAAGTAAAGGTATATCAGATTATAAGATCAGAAGAGATACTGAAAAGAGGAGATCCATCATCAGCATCAGAGTGCATATCAAAGGATCAATAATTGAGACTTTCTAATCATTGTATCAGGTGAAAATCTCTTAACATAGTGGTTTTAGCAGGCCTTTATTTATCTCTTAATAGAGTGCTTACTTCATTGTAAGTTTAAATCCTTTAACAAAGTAGATTGTAATGATCTGAAGCTTTTAACAAATCATACCTTTCACAGGGTTGATTATATTTTGTAATCAAACTTTGTAACCTTAACAAGTACACCTTATTACTGTAGTAGTGGAGATTTTTTTGGGTGTCATCCCCACCCCAGTTTTACCTATTTGGGTTTCTGGGTTACCAAATTATTGTGTAATGTGTTACTTATTTCATGGTGTGGATGCTATCTGAGATTACATTAGATTCATTTATGTATGAATGTGTTATCAGTTTGTTTTAAGTGTTTATATTTGAAGATCTGATTCACCCCCCCCTCTCAGTATCTTGCTTTCCCATTATTGTATTTCCAACTATTGGTATAAGAGCTTAAATTCTCTAAAAAGGTTATAATCAGCTTGAGAAATTAGATCTTGAAATGGAGATCTACAAGATGGGTAAAGTCATTGAGAATCAAAAGATTGATGTTCAGCTAGCACTCCAACAGCTTGAGTTTGCAAGACAAGAATTAAAGAAGTCCTTGGCTGCAAGGAAAGATTTGGCTAAACAAATGAATGACACTCATTATCAGGAAGAGGATACTACAAATCTATTTCACAATGGATATTCTAATGAGAGCAATGCAGCAATAGCAAATCTACCGGAAAAGAACAGTGCACTATGTGAAGAAGTCAAAAAATTGAAAAAGAAACAAGAAGCCCAATCAATAAGAATGTGTGAAGTTGTTGAACAAAAAAAGAAAGCCAAAGATGACAAGGCTATGGCAGAAGAAGATAAGAGAATGCTGACTACCAGACTTGATGAAAGAACACATGATGTACAAAATATGATAGTTAATCAAGTGGACATGGCAAATCAACTACTACTTGTTAATTAGGAGATCAGCAGGAAAGACTTGGAGATTGTTAATCTCAGATCTAAGAACAGTCAATTGAAAGATGAATTGAGATCTGAGAAAGAAATCAATAATAGAGTGAACGATCTAGGTGCTGCTATTTGCTACTTTGAACAATTGGTGGAAGCATCAAGAAGACCTAAAGACTCCTCTGGATTAGGTCACACTGAACAACATACAACCACTAAGGATGGAGAATCATCTAAGACAGGTGAAAGAAAGAATGCTAAGCTGAGAAACAAGAAACCTATTTGTCACCACTGTGGAAAACTAGGTCATACAACAAACATTTGCCGAAGCAAGAATGGTAAGTCCAATCCCAAAACCAACTTTAATGGTTATTTCTTTAACTATAATAAATTTGGACATCAAGCACGTGAATGTAAAGCAAAGACAAGAAAAACACCTAGACTAAATGGTAATTGCTATAACTATCACAAATTTGGTCATAGAGCACAAGATTGCAGATCTAAAGGTAAAAAGCAATGGACATCAAAGGTACAAGAGAAATCACCAAGAAAAGGCAATACACACAATTGGGATTACAATACATGGCATAGTTGTCATTACTGTGGTGAGTACAGACATGTTTTAGAAAATTGCATAAGGACACATTTCAGAGGTAAATCTAAAAGTTGGATGAATGGAAGCCTAGTTTGTCACAGTTGTCTGAAAATTGGACATACAAGGAAAGATTGCAAGACTAGAGTACCAGCTCCTACTGTTGAGAAAATAAGGGAATAGATGAACAAAACATGGATTAAGAAGTCTGAACCATGCAACAGTGAAGCTAATGAAGCCAAGGTCACCCAATCCAATGGATCATGTGATCACATCATCTCCAACTAAAAGAAAGAGGTATGTAAGGAACTGTAGTTAAAATTCTTATCTTACATCAGTTCCTAACATGTAATGTACAAAAGTCCATATTTGCATATGCTAAGATGCACCAAGACATACTTGAAGACAAATTGCCGAGATGAGAAAATTGCACTATAGGTGCCGAGTACTATTCATGGACACTAAAGCCGAGTTCTTTAGTGAGTGCCGAGTTTTGTTGGCCGAGTAAAATTCTATGAAAGCCAAGAGTAGTGAGCCGAGTGGGAAGCAAGTTGTGTTAAATCTGAGGACAACTGGCTTACACTAGCTCAACGGAAAAACATTTAATGCTCACCTACTTTTACCCTTTGAAGCATATAAAGGATGAACAGTCGATATTTCATTTTTACCTTGTGATTTTAATATTTACGGAGTGACTGAAGCAATTTACAGAATTGATCAAAACGGAGCTAGGAACGAAGATTTCATCAGTGTGCCGACGGTAATCTTGAAGTGAACAGTGAAAAGAGAACAGTGCGAAACATCACTTGCTGAGGTATTCTATTTTCCATCCCTCGAACCCTAAATTTTAGAATTATGGCTGCAATTTTTTCCGCACCAGCAGAGAACATGGAGGCAGAACAAGATCAAATCTAGTTGATTCAGAGTGATGAATGTGAATGTCTCAACTTTCGAGCCGTTCCAGAAAGTGCGATATAGAGTGATTTGATGGGAGCCCTCTCATCCATTCCTCCCAAGGTACTTATGATTCATGATGTTCGATCATGCTATATGGTTAAAATTGGAGAAGTAGGAGATAATGAATTGAGGAAATCCTATAGTAAACTGTGTGACAACAGAGTTCTGAAGGAAGAATTCAAACATTTAGCCAAAAAAGGGTTAACTCGTGCCCTAGATTTTTCCCAAGGTTTTAAAGGTGAATGGATAAAATTTATCCTTAGCCAAGTTCATGACATGTGCATGTGGCTAGACAATGGACCAGTCAAGATCACCAAGAGTATGATTCATCAAGTGACTAGCTATCCTATAGTAAATGGAAAGCGAACCATGACGGATAACAAAAATGAGGAAATTACATTGAACACTGGAGCAGTATGGAATAACTGAGGTATGACTATCTCTACAATTATTGATCTAGAACTTGATTTTTGAGTAAGGGTAATTGTACACAAGTTCTATCAGTCCAGTAGATTGGACAGTGTTCCCTATACAACAGTTGATCAGGCATGAAAAATAGTGAAGAAGAATCACACATATGATCTTTCCGAGCTACAACAGACATAGTTAGCCTAGAACCTTGCATCAATCAGAAAGGCTAAGATCTCGTCATGTAAGTTTGGTTCTTTACTAGCTTGTATATTCTTCTACATTCAGGATACATTTACTACTCTAGGAAATATTGTGTGGAAAAAGGATAGGCCCATTACAGGTCAGATCAGTGAATGTATAAAGTAACTAGGAAGCAATTTCAATAGCATAATGGGTAGCTATTTTGTAGAATTCAAAAAGAGAATGAGATTAAGAACTAGGATTCCTAAGTCACTAGTGGAGAAACACTATGAGGAAATATGTTTTCTAGTTGAGACAAATAACACTTATATCAAGGCAAAAATTCCTAGAATAACATGTTTGGAGTCATTTCCATATGAGATTAATGTTGATGAAGCATCAAATTCCATCATTGCACTCCTAGGCGAGGAAATTTCCACCATAGCAGAGAGATTTGGAAACTATGATGAAGCTAAGGTTAAGATCTCTAGAAGTTTGAATGAAGGAACTATGGAGAGAAAAAGAAAGAAAATAGTGAAAACTCTGAAGAAAATGGTTGGCTTGGGTAGTGATGAAGAACCTAAGGATGCACCTCTAGGTCTTTCCACTGGCCAAGGTGAGGATATTTCTAATGAGGAGGAAGTCAGTACATAAGAAGAAATTACACAGAAGGCTAAGGGCAAGAAGCCATCAATTGTCATTGTAACCAAGCCTAGCCGAGCAAAACCTAAAGTTACACCTCCTGTAACTAATCATCCAAGGACAAGAGCATCTACTACCACTTACCTAGTAGAAGTGCAAACAAAATTATATGGAAAGAGAAAATTTGTAGAAAGTACTTCTGGTAAGGAAACAAAGGTTGCAACTAAGGCTGAGCCGAGTAAGCCAGCTAAGAGTGCAAGAAGGAAATTAAACTTGCAAATAGATAGTGATGAGGAGATGATAAAAATAAATGTACCCAGCAACATACCTATAGCTTAGTTCAAGAAACCAGCAAGCATTGATGAGGTATGTGATACGTTAAGGAATTCAACAGGGTTAGCAACATTTAAGTTCATCAAATATGACAAATTGAAAACAACAGATAGGCACAAAGTTTATGAAGCACTCTTGGACATGATGAGCACCTTTAAATTGACTCCTACAAAGATAGGAAATCATGTGCCTAATGAACTATATGAATTTTTGTCAAGCAAATGGGAATTTGCACTTGCCACTGAGAGATAGATCCGAGAAGGAACATTAGCAAAAATAATTCCTGACTTAACCTCTAAACAACGAGCCAAATTCATTGAGGGGTACAAGAACAGGTTTGTTCCAAAACTTAGAGGATATGCTATTTTGAAAAATGATATAGAAGGTTTAGTACAATAGAGTACAAGGATCTAGAAAGAGATTTTTGGATTGATTGTTCCAAAAGACAAGAAATCTGGTGCAGGGACATCTGAGACAAAGGCAAAAGAAGTTGAAGAAAAGACTGCCCCTGAACCGTAGAAAGCCAAAGATTAGATTGCAAAAGAAATAGACAAGACCAAGGATGCATTAGATGCAAAAAACTCTGTTGATATGACTGCAGACAATCCTTTGGATTATATAGGTTATGATCCAAGCAATTTGAATGCCGAGGAACAACAGATGCCGAGTGGAAAAGACACTGATTCGCCTATTAAGGCAACTAATACAGAAGAAGGGAAGACCACAACATCTGAGGAATTAATTGAAGTTGTTAGTGATTAGAAAGGTGAAGAGAAATAAAAAACAAATGAACAAGAGGTAACTTCACAAGATCCACCTATTTTAGAGGTTATGAAGACAATTTTATATAGTGGAGTTGCAACAACAGATGTTGTTGATAAGCCTAAAGAAGAAGAGGCTGCTCAAGTGTTGGTTGAGTTACCACACTCTGCATCATCCACCCCCACAGGTCCTAAAATTGGTGGTATGCTGAATCCACAAACTATATTGAAAAAATTGAAGGAGGCATTGGATACAAAAACTGTCAAAGGAAAAGACATTATGCTACCGAGCATAAATTCTCTAGAAATGAAGAAAAAGAAGATCTTCGAGAAGAAGTCACAGATTTTAGATGTAGTATTAGATGAAGTCATTCTGATTCCATAATGGGATCCCAATGAGTTATCTTTTGAGAAAATTGGGACTCTTCAAGATTTGCTTAAAAGGAAGAAAAGATAGGAAGAGATGAAGATAGAACAAAAGCAAAAGCAGGTACTGCATGACATCAAAGACATATTTACAAAAGATTTTGACTTAGAGGATGAAACACCTCAAGCTCCAATCATAGATTAGCTTGTCACCATTGCACATAAAGTAACATATGAGGACATAGACAGCAATGAGAAGCTTCTACAATGGTCTAGGAGAAGATTTGAGAGCAAAGTTCTAGAGAAGATCTCAGAAGAGATAGCAACAAAATAGGTTAAACTTTCTGTTCTTGTAGAAATCTTAGAGAAACTTAAAACCAATATTTATTCTTTGTATAGAAAATTATGTGATGTTGAATTTTTCACAAAGGATAATTTACAGCTTGTTGAGAAGCTACAGTTAGATTTGAGATCAACTGGTAATACTTTAGGTAAAGATACTACATCCAGTTCTTTACATTTCAATAAATTGATTAATGCACAAAGGTGAATAGCCGAGCGTATGGCTGAAGATGGTCGCATAAGGGCTAAGTTGATAACTATTTAGACAAGCTTGTTGCCTCATTTGGAGGTAATACAAAAGGAACTCTCAAAAGCAAAGGAATTATCATAGAACAGTGCAAATCTATCGACTGCAAAGAGTTTAGTGAGTCTAGCTGCCGAGCTAGAAATCAATCTAGAAGTTATGAAGGTTTCAAAGGACAGCTGGGATACAACATTTGAATCCACCCTGCAGCTTCATAAGCAATTTATAAGTATAACTTAATCCCACCAACAATCAGTGACAAAAACAAGGGGGAAGTTAGTAAGGAAGTTAGTACTACTGAAGGAGGTATCTAGTACATAAATTGGTAAGGAGATACGGAAGGATACATCAGTACAAAAAAGGTACACTTGTATATAATTTTTTACGGCATTGTAAAATTTTTGTATAAGTATATTCCTAGGGGGAGTACTTAGCATACTTAGGCAATATTTTGATGAAATGAACAGAAGTAATGATAAGTGTTTTTGCCACTACTATCAAAGGGGGAGATTGTAAATCTCTAAGCTCTGTTGATGATTAGTTCCCAACACTTAGTCATTTCATTAGGCAGTTTTAGTTGGCTATCATTGTGGCCGAGCTAAAACTATGCAGAGCCGAGTAGAGTCAGAGATGTTAAGTGCCGAGCAACAGACAGTCAAGTGCTGAGCAAAATAGTTTTTATATACTTGTCAAGGATGATACAAACTTAAAGGATAAGTGATCCGATCAACTTGTATAAGCCTTTTAGGCCAACATTGTGTGCATTTAATATTCTCATACAGAGTTAATTATGCATTTAATTGTTTTATCCTATGCATGACTCATTGTAAGCATTAATTATTTTACCATCATTGCATGGATATCAGATCTTGATTGTTAATCTAGATCTCACCGTTAGATCTGTATAGATATATTAGATTTCTTCGAAACCCTATTTTAAAATGTGAATGTGCAAGAGGCAGAAGAGTAATTGATGAAGTGACTGCATTTTTATGTGAAATGCACATAGGGATATTTTGTTTAGAAGTAGAGATCAAGCAGAGCATAACACAATGAATAATAGAGTAAAGGTATATCAGATTATAAGATCATAAGAGATACTAAAAATAGGAGATCCATCATCAGCATCAGAGTGCATATCGAAGGATCAATACTTGAGACTTTCTAATCATTGTATCAGGTGAAAATCTCTTAACAAAGTGGTTTTAGCAGGCCTTTATTTATCTCTTAACAGAGTGCTTACTTCATTGTAAGTTTAAATCCTTTAAAAAGGTAGATTGTAATGATCTGAAGCTTTTAACAGAGTAGACCTTTCACAGGGTAGATTATATTTTGTAATCAAACTTTGTAACCTTTACAGGTACACTTTATTACTGCAGTAGTGGAGATTTTTGTGGGTGTCATCCCCATGCCAGTTTTACCTATTTGGGTTTTTGGGTTACCAAATTATTGTGTAATGTCTTACTTATTTCATGGCGTGGATGCTATCTGAGATTACATTATATTCATTTATGTATGAATGTGTTATCAGTTTATTTTCAGTGTTTATATTTGAAAATCTAATTCACCCCCCCTCTCAGTATCTTGCTTTCCCAGTATTGTATTTCCAACAATTGGTATCAGAGCTTAAATTCTCTAAAAAGGTTATAATTAGCTTGAGAAATCAGATCTTGAAATGGAGATCTACAAGATGGGTAAAGTCATTGAGAATCAAAATATTGATGTTCATCTAGCACTCCAACATCTTGAGTCTGCAAGACAAAAATTAAAGAAGTCCTTGGCTGCAAGGAAAGATTTGGCCAAACAAATGAATGACACTCATTATCAGGAAGAGGATACTACAAATCTATTTCACAATGGAGATTCTACTAAGAGCGATGCAGCAATAGCAGATCTACTGGAAAAGAACAGTGCACTATGTGAAGAAGTCAAAAAATTGAAAAAGGAACAAGAAGCCCAATCAATAAGAATGTGTGAAGTTGTTGAACAAAAAAGAAAGCCAAAGATGAAAAGGCTATGGCAAAAGAAGATAAGAGAATGCTGACTACCAGACTTGATGAAAGAACACATGATGTTCAAAATATGACATTTAATCAAGTGGACATGGAAAATCAACAACTACTTGTGAATCAGGAGATCAACAAGAAAGACTTGGAGATTGTTAATCTCAGATCTGAGAACAGTCAATTGAAAGATGAATTGAGATCTGAGAAAGAAATCAATAATAGAGTGAACGATCCAAGTGCCACTATGAGCTACTTTGAACAATTGGTGGAAGCATCAAGAAGACCTAAAGACTCCTTTGGATTAGGTCACACTGAACAACATAGAACCACTAAGGATGGAAAATCATCTAAGATAGGTGAAAGAAAGAATGCTAAGCTGAGAAACAAGAAACCTATTTGTCACCACTGTGGAAAACTAGGTCATAACGAAAACATTTGCCGAAGAAAGAATGGTAAGTCCAATCCCAAAACCAACTTTAATGGTTATTTCTTTAACTATAATAAATTTGGACATCAAACATGCGAATGTAAAGCAAAGACAAGAAAAACACCTAGACTAAATGGTAATTGCTATAACTGTCACAAATTTGGTCATAGAGCACAAGATTGCAGATCTAAAGGTAAAAAGCAATGGACATCAAAGGTACAAGAGAAATCACCAAGAAAAGGCAATACTCACAATTGGGATTAAAATACATGGCATAGTTGTAATTACTGTGGTGAGTACGGACATGTTCCAGAAAATTGCATAAGGACACATTTCAGAGGTAAATCTAAAAGTTTGATGAATGGAAGCCTAGTTTGTCACAGTTGTCTGAAAATTGGACATACAAGGAAAGATTGCAAGACTAGAGTACCAACTCGTACTGTTGAGAAAATAAGGGAATAGATGAACAAAACATGGGTTAAGAAGTCTGAACCATGCAGCAATGAAGCTAATGAAGCCGAGGTCACCCAATCCAATGGATCAGGTGATCACATCATCTCCAACTGAAAGAAAGAGGTATGTAAGGAACTGTATTTAAAATTCTTATCTTACATCAGTTCCTAACATGTAATGTACAAAAGTCCATATTTGCATATGCTAAGATGCACCAGGACATACTTGAAGACAAATTGCTGAGATGAGAAAATTGCACTATATGAGCCGAGTACTGTTCATGGACACTAAAGCTGAGTTCTTTAGTGAGTGTCAAGTTTTGTTGGCTAAGTAAAATTCTATGAAAGCTGAGAGTAGTTAGCCGAGTGGAATACAAGTTGTGTTAAAGCCGAGGACAACTGGCTTGCACTAACTCAATGGGAAAAACATTTAATGCTCACCTACTTTTACCCTTCGAAGCATATAAAGGATGAACAGTCGATATTTCATTTTTACCTTGCGATTTTACTATTTACAGACCGACTGAAGCGATTTACAAAATTGATGAAAATGGAGCTAGGAACGAAGATTTCATCAGTGTGCTGACGGTAATCTTGAAGTGAACAGTGAACAAAGAACAGTGAAAAACATCACTTACCAAGGTATTCTATTTTCCATCCTTCGAACCCTAAATTTCAAAATTATGGCTGCAAGTTCTTCTGCACCAGCCAAGAACATGGAGGAAGAACAAGATCAAATCCAGTTGACTCGGAGTGATGAATGTGAACCTCTCAACTTTCAAGCCATTTCAGAAAGTGTGATGCAGAGTGATTTGACACGAGCCCTCTCATCCATTCCTCCCAAGGTACTTATGATTCATGATGTTCGATCATGCTATATGGTTAAAATTGGAGAAGTAGGAGATAATAAATTGAGGAAATCCTACAGTAAACTGTGTGGCAATGGAGTTTTGAAGGAAGAATTCAAACATTTAGCCAAAAAAGGGTTAACTCATGCCCAAGGTTTTCCCCAAGGTTTTAAAGATGAATGGATAAAAGTTATCCTTAGCCGAGTTCATGACATGTGCATGTGGCTAGACAATGGACCAGTCAAGATCACCAAGAGTATGATTCATCAAGTGACTGGCTATCCTGTAGTAAATGGAAAGCGAACCATGAGGGATAACAACAAAGAGGAAATTACATTGAATACTAGAGCAGTATGGAATAACTGAGGTATGACTATCTCTATGATTACTGATATAGAACTTGATTTTGGAGTAAGGGTAATTGCACACAAGTTCTATCAGTCCAGCAGATTGGACAGTGTTCCCTATACAATAGTTGATCAGGCATGGAAAATAGTGAAGAAGAATTACACATATGATCTTGCCAAGCTACAATAGACAAAGTTAGTTGTGAACCTTGCATCAATCAGAAAGGCTAAGATCTCGTCATGTAAGTTTGGTTCTTTACTAGCTTGTATATTCTTCTACATTCAGGATACATTTCCTACTCTAGGAAATATTGTGTGGAAAAAGGATAGGCCCATTACAGTTCAGATCAGTGAATGTATAAAGAAACTAGGAAGCAATTTCAATAGCATAATGGGTAGCTATTTTATAGAATTCAAAAAGAGAATGAGATTAAGGACTAGGATTCCTAAGTCACTAGTGGAGAAACACTATAAGGAAATATTTTTTCCAGTTGACATAGATAATTCTTATATCAAGGCAGTAATTTCTAGAATAACATGTTTGGAGTCATTTCCATATGAGATTAATGTTGATGAAGCATCAGCCACAATCATTGCACTTCTAGCTGAGGCAATTGACACCACAACAGAGAGATTTGGAAACTATGATGAAGCTAAGGCTAAGATCTCTAGAAGTTTGAATGAAGGAACTATGGAGAGAAAAAGAAAGAAAATAGTAAAAAATCTGAAGAAAATGGTTGGCTTGGGTAGTGATGAAGAACCTAAGGATGCACCTCTAGGTCTATCCACTGGACAAGGTGAGGATATTTCTACTGAGGAGGAAGTTAGTGCATCAGAAGAAATTACACAGAAGGCTAAGGGCAAGAAGCCATCAATTTTCATTATAACCAAGCCTAGCCGAGAAAAACCTAAAGTTACACCTCCTATAACTAATCATCCAAGGATAAGAGCATCTACTGCCACTTTCCTAGTAGAAGTGCAAACAAAAGTATATGGCAAGAGAAAAGTTACAGAAAGTACTTCTGGTAAGGAAACAAAGGTTGCAACTAAGGTTGAGCCGAGTAAGCCAGCTAAGAGACCAAGAAGGAAATTAAACTTGCAAATAGATAGTGATGAGGAGATGACAGAAATAGATGTACCCAGCAACATACCTATAGCTCAGTTCAAGAAACCAGCAAGCATTGATGAGGTATGTGATACGTTAAGGAATTCAGCAACGTTAGCAACATTTAAGTTCATCAAATATGACAAATTGAAAACAACAGATAGGCACAAAGTTCAAGAATCACTCTTGGACATGATGAGCACCTTTAAATTGACTCCTATAGAGATAGGAAATCATGTTCCTAATGAACTATATGACTTTTTGTCAAGCAAATGGGAATTCACACTTGCCACTAAGAGACATATTCGAGAAGGAACGTTAGCCAAAATAATTCCTGACTTTACCTCTAAACAACGATCCAAATTCATTGAGGAGTAGAAGAATAGGTTTGTTCCAAAACTTAGAGGATATGCTATTTTGAAAAATGATATAGAAGGTTTAGTACAGCAAAGTACAAGGATCTGGAAAAATATTTTTGGATTGATTGTTCCAAAAGACACGAAATCTGGTGCAGGGACATCCGAGCCAAAGGCACAAGAAGTTGAAGAAAATACTGCCCCTGAACCATAGAAAGCCAAAGATCAGATTACATAAGAAACATACAAGACCAAGGATGCATTAGATGCAACAAAATCTATTGATCTGACTGCAGACAGTCCTTTTGATTATATAGTTGATTATCCAAGCAATTTGAATGCCGAGGAACAACAGATGCCGAGTGGAAAAGACACTGATTCGCCTATTAAGGAAACTAATGCAGAAGAAGGGAAGACCACAACATCTGAGGAATTAATTGAAGTTGTTAGTGATCAAAAAGGTGAAGAGAAACAACAAACAAATGAACAAGAGGTAACTTCATGAGATCCACCTATTTTAGAGGTTGTGAAGACAATTTTAGATAGTGGAGTTGCAACAACAGATGTTGTTGATAAGCCTAAAGAAGAAGAGGCTACACAAGTGTTGGTTGAGTTACCACACTCTGCATCATCCACCCCCACAGGTCCTAAAATTGGTGGTATGCCAAATCCATAGACAATATTGACAGAATTGAAGGAGGCATTGGATACAGAAACTGTCAAAGGAAAAGACATTATTGTGCCGAGCATAAATTCTCCAGAAATGAAGAAAAAGAAGATCTTGGAGAAGAAGTCACATATTTTAGATGTAACATTAGATGAAGTCATTATGATTCCACAATGGGATCCCAATGAGTTATCTTTTGAGCAAATTGGGACTCTTCAAGAGTTGCTTAAAAGGAAGAAAAGATAGGAAGAGATGAAGATAGAACAAAAGCAAAAGCAGGTACTACATGACATCAAAGACATATTTACAAAAGATTTTGACTTAGAGGATGAAACACCTCAAGCTCCAATCATAGATTAGCTTGTCACCATTGTATAGAAAGTAACAGATGAGGACATAGACAACAATGAGAAGCTTCTACAATGGTCTAGGAGAAGATTTGAGAGAAAAGTTCTAGAGAAGATCTCAGAAGAGATAGCAACAAAATAGGTTGAAATTTCTGTTCTTGTAGAAACCTTAGAGAAACTTACAGCCAATGTTTATTCTTTGTATAGAAAATTATGTGATGTTGAATTTTTCACAAAGGATAATTTACAGCTTATTGAGAAGCTACAGTTAGATTTGAGATCAACTAGTAATACTTTAGGTAAAGATACTACATCCAGTTCTTTACATTTCAATAAATTGATTAATGCACAAAGACGAATAGTCGAGCTTATGGCTGAAGATGGTCGCATAAGGGCCAAGTTGATAACTATTCAGACAAGCTTGTTGCCTCATTTAGAGGTAATACAAAAGGAACTCTCAAAAGAAAAGGAATTATCACAGAGTAGTGAAAATCTATCGACTACAGAGAGTTTAGTGAGTCTAGCTCCCGAGCTAGAAATCAATTTGGAAGTTATAAAGGTTGCAAAGGACAGCTGGGATACAAAATTTGAATCTACCCTGCAGCTTCATAAGCATTTTTTGGATAAGTATAACTTAACCCCACCAACAATCAGTGACAAAAACAAGGGGGGAGTTAGTAAGGAAGTTAGTACTAATGAAGGAGGTAGCTAGTATAGAAATTGGTAAGGAGATATGGAAGGATACATCAGTACAACAAAGGTACACTTGTATATAATTTTTGACGGCATTGTAAAATTTTTGTATAAGTATATTCCTAGGGGGAGTACTTAGCATACTTAGGCAATATTTTGATGAAATGAACAGAAGTAATGATAAGTGTTTTTGCCACTAATATCAAAGTGGGAGATTGTAAATCTCTAAGCTCTGTTGATGATTAGTGCCCAACACTTAGTCATTTCATTAGGCAGTTTTAGTTGGCTATCACTGTGGCCGAGCTAAAACTATGCAGAGCCGAGTTACATTGCCAAGCCGAGTAGAGTCAGAGATGTTAAGTGCTGAGCAACAGACAGTCAAGTGCCGAGCAAAATAGTTTTTGTATACTTGTCAGAGATGATACAAACTTAAAGGATAAGTGATCCGACCAACTTGTATAAGCCTTTTAGCCCGACATTGTGTGCATTTAATATTCTCATACAGAGTTAATTATGCATTTAATTGTTTTATCCCATGCATGACTCATTATAAGCATTAATTGTTTTACCATCATTGCATGGATATCAGATCTTGATTGTTGATCTAGATCTCACTGTCAAATCTATATAGATATATTAGATTGCCTCAAAACCCTATTTTAAAATGTGAATGTGCAAGAGGAAGAAGAGTAATTGATGAAGTGACTGGATTTTTATGTGAAATGCACAGAGGGTTATTTTGTTCAGAAGCAGAGATCAAGTAGAGCATAACACAATGAACAACAGAGTAAAGGTATATCAGATTATAAGATCAAAAGAGATACTTAAAAGAGGAGATCTGTCATTAGCATCAGAGTGCATATCGAAGGATCAATACTTGAGACTTTCTAATCATTGTATCAGGTGAAAATCTCTTAACAGAGTGGTTTTATCAGGCCTTTATTTATCTCTTAACAGAGTGCTTACTTCATTGTAAGTTTAAATCCTTTAACAAGGTAGATTGTAACGATCTGAAGCTTTTAACAGAGCAGACCTTTCATAAGGTAGATTATATTTTTTAATCAAACTTTGTAACCTTATCAGGTACACTTTATTATTGCAATAGTGGAGATTTTTGTGGGTGTCATCCCCACCCCATTTTTACCTATTTGGGTTTCTGGGTTACCAAATTATTGTGTAATGTGTTACTTATTTCATGGTGTGGATGCTATCTGAGATTACATTAGATTCATTTATGTATGAATGTGTTATCAGTTTGTTTTAAGTGTTTATATTTGAACATCTGATTCACCCCCCCTCTCAATATCTTGCTTTCCCATTATTGTATTTCCAACAATTGGATGCTTCTAGATGTGACAAAACATAAAAATGGTGAAATAAAGGTATACATATTGTTAATCATTTTTAATTTTAGTTTAGAAGAAATACATTTGGAGTGGGAGTGTACAAATCATTGATCTTTCTATGAGTAATAATAGTAGCAGTGAACACTCTTACCATTTCCTTATGCTTTGGTTCTTGTTTTCTAGGTTTTCAAGCTATGTGTGTTGGTTAGAGTAGGGTTTCATGGTATCATTTTTCCCCGAGGGATAGGGCCAAATCCTAAGGTAATGTCCAATTTTAAATCTAACAAATTGTGCACCAAAATCTTTTCTAGGTTGAGTAGATTCTATACCAATAGTTTCCAATGTTCTTCTGTATTTTCGTAATTGAAATTACTTCACCTTGCATCTTGTTTTGAACACATAAATTTCCTTTCCGTTGAAATAAAATAAAAGCACATTTCAAGTTTTCAAGGGTCTTGATGAAGATTGAAATAAAAGCAAGGTAAGATTCATGAAATAAATATTCAAATATTAATAATTTATTTATATATTGTATAAATATGAATTTGCAGTTTTTATAAATATTGTCTTCAATGGGGCTGTTGAGACATATATTAGGACTTTCCTTTTTATTAATGAAATATGTTCAGGGTCTTGCCTTTTGCTAAAAATAAAATAAAATGATGTTGCAAATATTAGTTAAAGAGAGGTAATAATAAATGAGAGTTAATGTTCTAACTATGATATAATTTAATAATTACATTTGAACATGAATGCATTTAGCTTTAAATTGACAAAATATTAGTTAGATGCATTATGCAAATATTAGTTAAATGAATTTAACTTTAATAATTACATTTGAACATGAATGCATTTGATTACAAAATTTTTCAAACTATTTTAATTCTATCTCATTCATTGATTGATTGAATGACAATGAATGAAATATGTGAATAAGGATTCATGCCATAGGGAGTATAAGTTTAATATTTCAAAAAGAAAATTTGTAATTGGTAGATGATGCATATACTAAATAGAACAATGAGCTAATCCATCGTAGGTTCAGAAGGGCATTCAATATGGACAATTAACACCCCTAAACAAGAGGTGCGAGATTCAAATCAACTTTACACGCACTCCTGTGTACATGGTCTTGCTTAGTGAACATAAAATATCACTCATGTCTATTGCAGAAACTTCCTATCCACTCCTTTCAACCAAATAATTGTAATGTTGTGCAATAAAATCTACCACTTGCACTCCATCACACCTTTCAATCAAAGGGTTCCAATCTTTTCCCTGTGTAGGAATTCAACACCACAACAGATATTGTGTGAGAACCAAAGTAGAAGAACCATAGGAGGGACCTCAAGAAACATCTTACACTAAGGCAGAGGACCCTCTTCCAAACACCAACTAGGCTGACAATAGCATTAGAAGTGTCTTGTCTTTCCTCTATCCATTGCTTAAACTTGTTGGGGTAAGTTCAAATTTTCATACCATTAGTGTAATCTTCACTAGTAAGATATTTTCAAATTTATCTTCACCTTCGATCTGAATTAGTCAGACTTCTAGACCATGTCCACTGAGCTTGAATTGCCATTATTTATATTTAGCTTTTCACTAGCTTGCTGTTTATCACATGTTGAGGGTTACAACTAACAATCGCTGACTGTACACCTGTAACCAGTCACTGTCACTACACCAGTCAAATCCTTGGTGTTATCAGTGACAAAGGCAATGAAAAGATAATATAACCAAGTAAAAAAAAATGCAAAGAAATGTTCCTACATTCCAAACCAAGCCAATATCATGTTCAAATCAAATACAACAGTTTGTTGTTGTTTGACTGTATCCGTAGGCTAGTGGAATGCACAGTTTGCAAAGAAATTTTGATTTTATTGATTCAAACTATTACAAACTTGATCCATCTCAGATCAACACTTCCCTACTTCATGGATCTCCATCTCAAGATACATTAACTCTACAAATACCCGAGAGTAACCATTCAACTAACTCTAACTGTCACATAACAGTCTGATTGTTAGTGACAAAACACAAGAAATAATTATCAAGTTGACAACAAAAGTTGTCAACTCGACAACACAACACCCTTTGCCCATTCTAAATACTCATAAAAGGTTTAGAGACAACCTTAGAAAAATAACTTAACCTATAACCCCTACTAACCCCAACTAACTCCAATTAAGCCCTATTTGGCTTATATTGCCAATATAGGCAATTTTCAAGACTTTGTACTCTTAGTGCTCTTAACAATTATTTCAGTATTGTGCCAATCTATAATGTTGAGCATTGTAGCTAAGAATTATTTTAGTATTAATTAGAAAGGTTAAAATAAATGCAAAATATACGTAAATAGGCAACTAGTTGAAACATCAAATTTCTACTTTCAATGCTTTACAATCCTATTTAACAAATAACTAATGGAATTTGAATTATAAATATAAGAGAAAATTCCATGAAATATAATCAATTGGCCTCGGTGGTTGACAAATTTGCATTGCTAAAATTCAACCTCCAATAAAGCATTATTTTTACATATAAATATAGGAAGAAAGTAAAGAAATTACCACTTCTAGATGCAAAACTTAGCATTATATCCAAGTATGACTATTTTGGATCTTTCAGAAT
>MU223088.1:298567-330498 GCA_018584345.1 Thuja plicata
TATAATGTCAGATTTATGCAAATTTGGGTTTTCTGCATTTGAAACTCAGTCAATTAAAGTCAATCAGGAGAAGAATTTGCCTAATACAATAGGACTTCGAAGATAAGAAAATGCACCAAAATTGATTAGGATATTAGGTTCCAATTTTGGGGTGTTACAACATTAATATAAATGTCTTTAAAGTTATGGGAGCCCTAACCCTAATTTTGAATTAGGGATAGGGATTATCCATTATGATGAATATGGTTGTTCTTTATTAAATTATTTAATCTTTCTTTTCTCTTAGTGGGTTAGGGCTCCCATAAGAAAATACAAAGGTTAGTTTTTTATCTTGTTTCACCTTTCTTTCTCTCTCCCAACCCACCCTAACCCTAGCCCCATTTTATTTTGAAACAACTAATGAGTTGTAGGTCTGGTCTTGATGGAGGAGGCAGCCATGGGAGAGAGACAAGGAAGAAATACATATATACACAAATATATATATATATATATATATATAGCAGCATGTAGAACGAAGTCTGCTTGTGGAAGCATGTTGCACCAACGGCCACACAGGGGTTTCCACTCAACAGCGAGGGAAATCTCAGTTTTTTTGAAGTGCTAGGAGGGGAGATGTTGCAGCAAAGAGGGGGTTATAGAGGGTGGGGTAGACGTGGCCTCTACCACCCGTGGTGGCACAACCACCCGCGGCGTAAGCCATGGTAGCAGCGACCACTACGAATGTGGCTCACCCACCGTCCCCAAAATATAGCGTGAGGGTAACCCGCAGGGTGCAGGTTGGGCTACGCCCAAACCCCACCCCCCTTTTTATATTTCTCTTATATATATATATTAAATCTCTTGAATATTGATATAATTGTTAACTAACGTTGTTTTGGCAACTGATTTCTTTCCTTCTGTAGTTTTAGATTATTTCCCAGAATGACTGTTTCCCAGAATGAGTTCATTGTTTCTAATTCTTGGGATTTCTTCTGATCATATTGGATTGGTCACTGTAATAATCTCTATATTTATATTTCTTTCTCCTTAATGTAAATACATAATACATTCACAATTTTTCATGGTAACAGAGCAGTAACGATCTCAACAACTCTTTCCTTTTTTTTTTTTTTTTGTCTTTTCTCCCCTTTAATCTAGCATTTCTAATCATCGCTGTCATGGAAGCCTCTTCTATGGCTGATCACATTTCTTCAGTTAACACCCATCATCAAAATACCCCACTTGATTCCATGAGCCCTTACTTCCTTCATAATTCTGACAACCCAGACACCATTTTGGTCTCCCATACCTTGACAGGAGATAATTTTTTGACCTGGAGCAGAGCCATGCGAATGACATTGAGTGTAAAGAAAAAGCTGGGCTTCATTGATGGGACCATTCCCAAGCCGGATTCAGATCTGAATCCAGATGATTTTTCTCTATGGAAACGCTGCAATGATATGGGTCTCTCATGTATCCTCAATTCTGTCAACGTAGAGCTTGCCAACAACGTCATCTACACAGATTCTACTTCAGAGGTATGGGCAGACTTATTTGAGCATTTTTCACAAAGAAATGCTCCTTATCTCTATCAAATCTAGTGGGCCATTTCACCTCTTACAGAAGACCAATATTCTGTGGCTACTTATTTCAACAAATTGAAGGGATATTGGGATGAATTGGCATCTTATTCACCCATGCCCTCATGTACTTGTGGAGTGATGAAGACCCTTCACGATCGTGATCAAGGAGAGAAAGTTCTTTAGTTTCTCATGGGACTTCATGACTCTTATGATGCTATTCGTGGATAGATTCTACTCATGAATCCTCTTCCTCTTCTTAACAGGGCTTATGCCCTTGTTTTAAAAGAAGAAAAATAAAGAGAAATTGCTAGCTCTTTTTGCAATTCTGATGGTGCAGCTCTTGCTGTGAACCATTCTTCCTCTGGTTCCTGCTCCGCTTTAGACTTTGGGGTGTATGGTCATGGACAAGGAAAAGGCAAAGAATGGTCTATCTATGACCATTATCGGAGCCTTGGCCTTCCTGGAATTGGTCACTCCATTGATCGATGCTATTGTCTACATGGTTATCTACCCGGCCATCCCAAGAACAATAATTCCACCAAAGGTGTTCTCAGCGTCAAACCATTCTCTCACAATGTAACCAAAGATGAGTCCACTGCATCATTTACTCTGGCACAGTATAAAAAAATTCTGGCTTTTCTCCATGAAGGTACCTCCCACAGCTCAGCCAACGTCGCAGGTACTTGTTGCCATTCCTCCACTTTTGCTGCTTCCTTCTCTAGTTTCCACACTTTTTCAAAAACCTCATGGATCATTGACACAGGCGCTACTGATCACATGATTTCTTCTTCTGATTTGCTCACTAATTGTACTTCCCTTTCTGCTTTGATTCCCATTCGATTTCTGAATGGAGCTTCAGTTTCAGTTTCTTCTAGTGGTTCTATTGATCTCGCAACCACTTTACATTTGGATGATGTTTTCCATGTTCCAGCATTCAATGTCAATTTGATATTGCACTTTCCATTTGGATGATGTTTTCCATGTTCCAGCATTGAATATGGATCTAATTTTATCAATATGGAAATTTTTATGTGAACAAACTTTTGTTTCAATAAGTAAATTTAGAGTAACCATGTTGTTATAATATATCTATTAATTTTTCATTATGTTGTAATTGCAGAAAATTAAAAAAATAAAATTTAACTATAATGTTTTTATACTTAGATTTCATTATTTGTAGAGATCGTAATTTCAAAATTTAGTAAGAACAATAATTTGCTTATTAAACAAATTTAACTCTCTTTTGATACCTAGTGTAATGGTTGAGTTTTAATTAAAAATTATTCAATAAAATTAATTGGAAGGTTGAATTTTAAATTATTGAAATTAGTGTTCTTGAGAGAAGAACATTATTTTTCTTTACATAGTTAATTCTGGAAATTGATTTAAAATATATATATATATATATATATATATATATATGCTCAAAATTAAAAATACCTTTTGAATAAAATATAGATTCTATTTATGCCATAAAATTTTAAAGATTAGTTCTCTAAATACCCCTTGTTTTGACAGAGAGGTATTTAGTTCACCAGTGATTAATTTTCTTTTTTTATATACTCCTATGGTTAGACATTAAAATGCTAATCTAAAATAGATTCTTTATTTATGAACAGAACATTTATATTATAAAACATTTTAAAATAAAATAAGAATGTTTAAAAAATAAATAAAACACATCATAACGGATTGATGAGTCGGGCGGCTCCCCTTCATTCGCGTGATCCATTCTGCGACGGCCTCTGCAGTGAAACATAGTAAAGTTAGGGTTTGAGGATAGAAATAAAAGAAGGTAAGTAACATTATAAAGTTTAACATAAGCGCTTGAGGTTTTTTTGGAAATTTCATTAGGAAGGAGGTTTGATTTATGGAAGTATTCTTTTTGGTAGATTTGATTTAGAATTATTGTACTTGCCGGTAGGCAATATACTATTGCATTAAGTTGTGTCAATTAGCCAATTAATTTCCACCAATCACAATTAACTATTTATTCGTAGCTGAAATATTTCTAAACTTCGGATATTTAATCATTATTTTTATATATTATGAAAATTATTTATCACAAATGTGATTGGTTAAAATGCTTTTGTCTTATAGGACCCCTTTTTTCGGACATTTCTTTCAAAATGTGTACTCAACACAATATATATGCAATAGATTTATTATATGCACAGATAGATTAATTTAATTTATCAGACATTTCTTTCAAAATGTGTACTCAACTCAATATATATGCAATAGATTTATTATATGCACAAATAGATTAATTTAATTTATTTTTCAAATACAGAAGTGTTAGTAAACAGATTGTTCTTTTCAATTTAACTCTAAAATACCCAAAATGCTTAAGAACAACCGAATATAACAGTTGGAAAATTGTTATTGAAAAAACTAATTTTCCTCTGAATTTAAAGGTACAACTCCCTTATATGAATGATTTTTAGTGAATTTTACTTTCCTAGTCTAACAGGGGTATGTTCTTAACCTGAGAATAGAAGAGGCAAACCAAGCTAATCCAAGGCAGGAAATAGCTCAGGCAGGATGATTTCAACTCTAAATCTAGCCAACTCTGAGATTTCATCAATCAGATTAACTCTCAAAATTGGTAATGCATGAACTTCTACTAAAAATGTAGATACAAGACTAAAGATTAATCATGAAACAACAATGAATCAATCTATATTATAAGAATGTTTCCCAAACTTAAGATAACAAGAAATTTCCCCCTTTTTCTAATTGTATCAAATCATAATACAAAGCTCTGGTTCGAACACAGATTGTAAATCCAACTTCAAAGAAACACCCAAATTCAACAGAAAGATAAATGCAATGCAAATGGAATAGATAAAACAATGGTATTCAGACATACAAATTTGACTTAGAAAAATTTTATAGTTCACACCAAAATTTAGCCGACCTTTGTATTGATTTTGGAAATAATACATATAGGGTCCCAGATTGGGTTGTTACAAGAAAGGGGGAGAACTGAAAGGGTTCAACTTCCCTCACTAGAGATGATAACCAAAGGTTTATCGGTTACAATAGTATCAAAAATAGCACAAGGGGGAATCTATTTAAGCTTCAGTTTCCTTTCCCTTGTCTAATTTAGCCCTATAGGCTGTAACAGCCATAATGACTCGAATGAGTTCTTCATGCCTATTGACATGGATGTTAGTGTATTGAATGAGCCACCTACAATGTTCCTTGGTGAGAATCTTAATGACATCAATCCGATCTTTTAGTTCTTCCATAGCTCTAAAAATGCATCCACTCAACTGGTGGAGGTCTGGTACTTTGTCTAGATGAGAGGAAGAATCTTCTGTCAGTTTATGCAAATAATCAGAAAATGAATTCTGCATATTGGCTACTCTGATTATTGCTTTTCCCTGAACACTAGTCTGTGATTCTATATGATGCCCTAAGAGGAGTTTGAAATCTTTTCCCTGCTCCTCTTTGATCTTGACATCTGTCTGTTGTAAGCTTGCTTCAGCCTGGATGATCATTTAGCTCTTAAACTCTAAACTTTGAAACCATTTGATCAAAGGCTCATCTCCTTTCTGTAGAATCTTAGCTTTTAGAGCTTCTTTAGTCTTCATCTTTACTACCACATGCAACATAACTATACATTCCTGGCACTTCACCCTTTTTGACATGAGATTCTATAGGTTCATAGCAATGTTATTGCTCTCTACAACCAACCGTAGAAGGGTGTTACCCAGTTGTTCAACCAATGCTAGTCCCTCAGACTCAAGACTCTCAATCCACTATTTACCAATCTTCCCATAATGCCGGTCCTCTTGCAACTTAGCCAGAATGGCTTGGTTCTCCACAGCATTGGGGTCAAAGGTGGTTTGGGTGCTGGGAACACTTGCAATCAGAGTGAGGAGTTGCCTGATGAAGTTGGTCAGCTCAGCCACTTCTGCCTTAAGTTGAACTTTGGCAGTCTTGAGCCCCTCGAGCTCTTCTTCTATCACTACATTGGTAGATTTCCACCAATCCACCTTGGTGTCATGAAGAGCCAACCCCATATCAAATGAATGCAAGTGAAAGTTTGAAGTAGTCATATCTTTGAATTTACCTTCCTTAGATGGCTTGGCCACTTCCATGGTGAAGTGCCTAGTCTCATGATCACGACTAAGGGTAAACATTGTCTTCACTTTCATCTATTTTCTCATAGCGGCCTTGGGATGAAAGGTTCATGACAGAGTGTCTTTGCTGGAAGCCCCTTCTTCTACCCTTTTCCTCTTGTGTTCTAGAGTATGTTCTATCCATGACTCTGTGCTAGTAACTTTATTGGCAGAAAACAACTCCTCAATGAACAATTTCCTGATGACTGGAGGTGTAGCCTTTGGTCTCGAAGCAAATGGATTTACTAAAGTAGGAGAAGAGGACACCAATTTGGCTACTGAAGCGACCTTCTGATTCTTCTTGGCCTCTCCTTCTAATTCTATGGTTGAAGGAGTATCTTCACCCACTTCCACAATGACGGGAGACCCTCTCCTTGGAGAATCCGGTGTCAAGGTGTCAACCGGTACATCTACTATGACTGCTTTTAATGATCATTCTAGTTTTGCATCCTTGGTGAGCTCCTTTGTTGTTCCGATATTTGGAAGTGAGCATTATCCACAAGTCTACTCCAATGTTATTGTTTTCTCAGGAGGTTCATCACATCCTCCCACTAGCTGGGTTGATCCTTTAGCAACGGTTGGAATAGTTACTAAGGAAGTGGTTGTAGTACCAACGGTATCCTTTGCCAAGGTTTGCTGAGTAGGAGGCTTCCTTTCTGATCTCTTCCTTCAGCCTGCAGTCCATTCGACCCATTGTTATGTTCTTTTGTAGATACCACCCATTAGAGTCTGCAAATCACTAATGGCTTGGTCCAACATAGGTTCAGAACTAATAGGGGTGAGCTTTATCTCCTCTAGATATGTATTATCATACATATGGTTGCCATTATCTTCTAGCCCCTCAACTGCAATGTTAACATTGAACCTTTTGATTTGTTCAATAGTTAATCAGGTGTAGAATCTCTCTCTACTTTCCAAATCATCCTTACAATTAGCCCAGTAGTCTTCAATATCATGTACATGATGAATTGCATGACTCATTTGCAATACATCCCTGGCATAGTTCACTGGGTCATATTTTGGTCTCAAGACATCGTAGGTTTCCAAAGAAGACCTCTTTGAGAATGTCTTGAGAACATTCTTTGCCTCAAACTGAGACATGCAATTGTAAGCTCTGATGGTCATGGGGAAGTCATATCCCTTCTTCTTAGCCTCAACATAGAGTAGTTCACTTGGAGTGCTTGCCTCATTACTTCAATCAGAACGATCATATCAGTTGGATACCTGGGCAGCTTCAAAGGGAAATCATCAAAATCTGCAAGATGAAGATATGAGAAACCTCTAAATTGAATGAAATAACACCTAAACTGGCTGATAAAGGCCATGGCCTCAAGAGAGAATCTCCTTTCTAGACTGCCTTGGAGCTCCCTGCACAATCTCATTGTAAATGCATCATTAACCTGAAGATACTCAACATAACTATTATACAATTGCAAAGAGGGGAAAAATTCATAACTCTTGACATCATCAAGGAATTCCTCTAATCTGCAAAGACCTAGCCAAATTTGGAGTGTAGCCAGAATATATAAGAGGACTTAAGATATGTAAAATTCATTTTGGTATTTAGCTCTATCTAGGGCTTCTGAGAGATTCTCACTTACCATAAGTGCCCAATCAATGAAGTGATGTTGGGAACAGATACCTGAACTAGGAAGAAGTGATGATCAACAAAGTTGAGTGCCTCACTCTCACCTCTGATCCTGTGGAGTAACACCAGGATGTCTATGATCTCTAGCTTCAAATTAGTGTCATTTAATGTCTTTGACATCTTCCCTTTGGTGCTCTTGGGTTCCTGGAACCATGCTTTCATTATCTCCTTCTTCCAAACTGCCTTTTTGGCAATATATTCAGTCACCACTCGACTGTATGTCATCTGTGAATACTCTACTCATTCTAGACAAACTCTCTATCAATAGAGAGAAGCACCATGTCTTCGAGTAGAAGGATTTGTTTGGTGTCTGGGTTGTATCAAGCGATGCATTCTCAAACCAGCTCCAGGGATTGAACTGCTACAAGAAAACCGTCTCCTTCAACTAACCCACTTTCCTTTAGTTTTTCAGTAATCACATGCATCTGGTCTGCCTTCAACCTATTCTAAAAATTCTGCATGTCAAAGAATTTCAAAGAAGTGTCTGAGATCTTATGCCGGTCAGAGGTAATGCCATTCATTCCATCGAATCCCATCAATCTAGAAGCCATGTTTCTGATGATTCAGATTTGGAAATTAGAAGTATCTCTTAGGGATGCGGGAGCAAGGAACAACTAAAATATGAGACTTCAAATTCAAAACAATTTGGAGAACAAATGGTGGCTTTCGTTCACAACTTTCAACTAATTTTATACTTTTGAATTCTTACTGTTTAACGGCCTACTTCCCGCGCCACACGAATGAAAAAACCCCAACATTAATGAAAAATTCTGTTATGAAGTAAAATGGCTTTATTTGAATTAATTACCTTCCTTTTATGGGACGTTAAGAAATGTCTTTTCACTTTTAGTAACCACAACGGTAACTTTTCTGAGGTAGCAGAAAATCACTTTTCCGCTTCTCCTTTGGGCAGAGAAGTGCTTTTGGAGTGCTCTCGGTTCAAAAATTTGCCAAGGGGGAAATTTGGTCTATCAAGATGCCAAAATGGCATGTGTTGATTTCATCTGCCTTCTTTATATTTTAGATTCTTTATGAGATAGATTCTTCCTTGAAATCACTTCATTTAAATGGTTTGGTGGAAAGCATACTCCGTGGGTCAAAACCCGCTTGTAGGAGTAGGGGAGAAGTCATTTTCTGCTTTTCCGCCTTTAGGATTATTTCCTTGATTTCTTTCTATTGAATCATTCCTCTTGACTTGTAGAGGTGTAATCCAGACACAACATCCCTTCTCTAGCCTAAAGGATCCATTTTAGAGTTTTACTTCTTGTCTTTGAATCACTTAGTAGTCGTCGACAGAAGATGCACTCTGTTGATACTTTTCTGCTAGTGAAGAGGCTCAAACCCGATTTTCTGCCAAGCTAAAAAATGAAGGATTACAGCTACATACTTCCATTGTGTGTAACACTGATGTTAGAAATATTCAAACCAAGGCCTTTACCGGATTGGGAATTTAACCTACCCAATGAAAACATAAACTCATAAACAGAAACCCACTGGTTCACAAAAGAGAAGGCAATTTGGAAAAATCCCGTAAAGGCTCCCTAGCCTAAGGGAAATTTTTCTAGACTTAGACTAAGGACCAAAAAGAAGCTTTCAAGACCACCACTATACATTAAACACTCACTTTTTCTGAAAGGTATGCGGACTAAAAGTGGGGCAACAACTGGCTCTGTCTGGGGACTTGGACATTCACATGTCCAAGCAAGGAATCTCAAATCTATGGTTTTGCAAAGCTCAACAAAAGGCGGCTCACAAAAAAACTAAAGCAAGACATGGAAAGGGAAAATAGGAAGGGAACCTAACTAGGAAAACAAAAGTAGGAACTAAATGTAGCTATTGTACAATACATGGATTACCTATTTTCAATTTAAACCTGATAGAGCTTCAAATCCTGACCATTATATGTCAGGGGTAGTGCTTCACCATCTGGATATGTCAATTTGAAAGAATTCTTCTCGAATGCTTGATGGACCTTGAAAGGTCCTTTCCATAGTGTTTCAAATTTTCTGTGCATGCCCTTGGGTGCCCTACGCTTGTCCCACAACAACACCATGTCTCCTATCATAAATTTATGGGGTCTGCTCTTTTTATCAAACAAACTCTTTGTACGTATATGATGCTATGTAATATGGTCTACCATTTTCTCTCTTTCTTCTTCTAGTTTGTTTAGGTACATAATTATTTTTTCTAAACCATCTTCATATATGCCATCTTCTATTGCAGTTCTTAGTTTGCAAGTTGCTAGCTCTAGTGGTAATGGAAGGCTGGCCTTTACTCTGTAAACAAGTTCGAAAGGGGATACACCTATGTCTCTTTTGGGAGTCTCTCTATCTTCCCAGAGGGCTTCATAGATTTTCTTATGCCAGGTTCTCTTGTTGTCTTCTACAAGCTTCTTCATGATATTCACCAAGTTCTTATTGCTGGATTTGTCTTGTCCATTCCCTTGAGGGAAATAGTTAGAAGAATGACTGACCATGATGCCATACTCGAAGAAAAATTCAGTAATTTCTTGAGAAGAAAAGTATGAAGCGTTATCCATAACTAACTTAAAAGGCACACCAAATATTACCAGGATGCTTTCTTTGATGAATTCACATACTACTTCTGAAGTATTCCTCTTGGTTGCTTTCGCCTCCACCCATTTTGTGAAGTAGTCAGTCGCAGTGATTATGTAGGTATGACTTGCACTGGGCATGGGGTTTATAGGACCAATAAAATTGAGACCCCATTTTTGAAAAGGACCTTTAATTATCACTGGTCTTAGAGGTAATGCTGCTAACTCTAGCTTTGCGGTAAACATTTTGCATTTCTCACAATTTGCTACCCTATGGTAAGCATCTCTGAACATTCCTGGCTAGTAATAACACTGCCTTAGAAACTTGAATGTGGTAACTGACAAGGAGAAACATCCTCCATAGGCTTCATCATGAAATACTTTTAACAACTTCTCTTGTTGCCGTCTATCGACACATCAGAGAAAAGTCTTGTCTATTGATCTCTTATATAACCTATCTTCCCAGATGACATATTTAGAAGCCTTCAGCTTCAGGTCTCTTCTTTGCTTAGAAGTCAGCCCTTCAAGGCATTCACCATATGTAAGGAAATACATGATGTTTTCAAACTAGGGATCTTGCATACTTACTGCCAAAACCAATTGTGTAGCTTTTGGATCTTCGCCCGCTTGGTTTTCCACCATTGCCCTACATAGTGCATTACCTCTCACCAACTTCGTGGGCTTGATCTCCACATCATATTCTTGCATTTTAGCTACCCATGCTCCTCTGTTGTTACATCCTACATCCTATTGAGTCAATATGTTTTTTTCTGTGATATCAGGTACATACACAAGAGAGTGTGAGTGTAAGATGTTGAATCTGAAATTCTTTAAGGCTTTAACGATTGCGAAAGTGTGTTTTTCAGTTTGGGAGTATTTTAGCTCATGATTTTTAGAGGCATGCTCATAAAAGCAATAGGAGCTTGGACTCCCTCCTCATTTTCCTATATGAGAATGGCTGATAGAGTATGTTCAGAAGAATAACAATAAATTACAATGTCTTTCTTATAATCTGGATGACATAACACCGGAGCATTGGCTATGGTGTTCTTTATGTTTTTGAATGCTTTCTTACCAAATTCATTCCACTTGAAATTCACATTTCCCTTCATCATATCAAATATACATTTAGTAATTTCTAAAAAGTTTGGAACGAACCTCCTAAGAAAGTTAACCTGGCCAAAAAAAGATTTTACTCTAGTTTTATTTACAGGTAAAATCAATTACTGAATAGCTCTGACCCTTTCTGGATCGATTCTTATGCCTTCTTGAGAGACAATGTGACCTAGAAATTTCCCCTCAGTAACACAGAAGACTGACTTCTTGGGATTTAATGAAATGCCATCCTCTTGACACCTTTGCAATACTTTGCTTAAGTCATTTATATGATCTATTCTTTTCTTAGAGAACACAGTAAGATCATTCAAATACATACCAATGATTTTATTCTTCATATCACTGAAGGAAAGGTCCATACCTCTCTGAAAAGTAGCTCCAATGTTGATTAGCCCAAATGGCATTCTTTAATAAGAGAAAGTGCCACACGGGGTGCTGATTGTCATTTTATGCTGGTCTGCTTTCTCAACTTCTATCTGATTATATCCTGAAAAGCCATCCAACATAGACATCATTTTAGCTCCAGCTACAATCTAGAGTGAGTGATCCATATTGGGAAGAGCATAATTGTCTTTCATGATGAGCCAACCCCATATCAAATGACTGCAATTGAAAGTCTGAAGTAGTCATATGTTTGAATTTACCTTCCTTAGTTGGCTTGGCCACTTCCATGGTGAAGTGCCCAGTCTCAGGATCACGACCAAGGGTAGACATTGTCTTCACTTTCATCTATTTTCTCATAGCTGCCTTGGGATGAAAAGACCATGATAGAGTGTTTTTTCTGGAAGCCCCTTCTTCTGCCCTTTTCCTCTTGCATTCTAGAGTATGTTCTATCCATGACTCTGAGCTAGTAACTTTGTTGGCAGAAACCAACTCCTTAATGAACAATTTCCTGATGACTAGAGGTGTAGCCTTTGGTCTCAAAGCAAATGGATTTACTGAAGTAGGAGAAGAGGACACCAATTTGGCTACTGAAGCAGCCTTTTGATTCTTCTTGGCCTCTCCTTGTGATTCTGTGGTTGAAGGAGTATCTTCACCCACTTCCACTATGATAGGAGACCTTCTCCTTGGAGAATATTGTGTCGAGGTGTCAATCGGTACATCTATGACTTCTTTTACTGACCATTCTGGTTCTGCATCCTTGGTGAGCTCCTTTGTTGTTCTGATATTTGGAAGTGAGCATTCTCCACAAGTCTTCTCCAATGTTATTGTTTTCTCTGGAGGTTCATCACCTCCTCCCACCAACTAGGTTGATCCTTTGGCAACGGTTGGAATCATTACTGATGAAGTGGTTGCAGTACCAACAGTATCCTTTGCTGGGGTTTGCTTAGTAGGAGGCTTCCTTTCTGATCTCTTCCTTCGGCCTACAGTTCATTCGACCCATTGTTATGTTCTTTTGTAGATACCTCCCATTAGAGTCTGCAAATCACTAATGGCTTGGTCCAGCATAGGTTCAAAACTAATAGGGGTGAGCTTTATGTGCACTAGATATGTATTATCATACATATGGTTGCCATCATCTTCTAGCCCCTCTACTGCAATGTTAACATTGAACCTTTTGATTTGTTCAATAGTTAACCGGGCATAGAATCTCTCTCTACTTTCCAAATCATCTTTACAATTAGCCCAATAGTCTTCAATATCATGTACATGATGAATTGCATGACTCATTTGTAATACATCCCTGGCATAGTTCACTGGGTCATATTGCGGTCTCAAGACATCATGGGTTTCCAAAGAAGACCTCTTTGAGAATGTCTTGAGAACATTCTTCACCTCAGAATGGGATGTGTAGCTATAAGCTCTGATGGCCATGGGGAAGTCATATCCCTTCTTCTTAGCCTTACAATAAAGAAAGTTCACTTGGAGTGCTTGCCTTATTACTTCGATCAACATGATCATATCAGTAGGATACCTGGGCAGCTTCAAAGGGAAATCATCAAAACCTGCAAAATGAAGATATGAGAAACCTCTAAATTGAATGAAATAACACTCAAACTGGTTGATAAAGGCCATGGCCTTGGGAGAGAATCTCCTTTCTAGACTGCCTTGGAGCTCCCTGCACAATCTCATTGTAAACGCATCATTAACCCAAAGATACTCAACATAACTATTATGCAATTGCAAAGAGGGGAAAAATTCATAACTCTTGACATCATTAGGGAATTCCTCTAATCTGGGAAGACCTAGCCAAATTTAGAGTGTATCCAGAATATATAAGAGGATTGAAGATATGTAAAATTCATTCTAGCGTTTATCTCTATCTAGGGCCTCTGAGAGATTCTCACTTGCCATAAGTGCCCAATCAATGAAGTGATGTTGGGAATAGATTACCTGAACTAGGAAGAAGTGATGGTCAACAAAGTTGAGTGCCTCACTCTCACCTCTAATCCTATGGAGTAACACTAGGATGTCTGTGATCTCTAGCTTCAAATTAGTGTCGTGTAATGTCTTCGACAGCTTCCCTTTGGTGCTCTTGGGTTCCTAAAACCATGCTTTCATTATCTCCTTCTTCCAAACTGCCTTTTTGGCAATATATTTAGTCACCGCTCGACTGTATGTCATCTCTGAATACTTTTCTCATTCTAGACCGACTCTCTATCAATAGAGAGAAGCACCGTGTTGTCAGGTAGAAGGATTTGTTTGGTGTCTAGGTTGTATCAGGCGATGTATTCTTGAACCATCTCCAGGGATTGAACTGCTATAGGAAAACCGTCTACTTCAACTAACCCACTTTCCTTTAGTTTTTCAGTAATCACATGCATCTGGTCTGCCTTCAACTTATTCTGAAAATTCTGCATGTCGAAGAACTTTAAAGAAGTGTCTGAGATCTTATGCCAGTCAGAGGTAATGCCAATCATTCCATTGAATCCCATGAATTTGGAAGCCATGCTTCTGATGATTCGGATTTAGAAATTAGAAGTATCTCTTAGGGATGCGGTAGCAAGGAACAACTAAAATATGAGACTTCGAATTCAAAACAATTTGGGGAATAAATGGTGGCTTTCATTTGCAACTTTCAACTGATTTTATACTTTTTAATTCTTACCGTTTAACGGCCTACTTCCCACACCACACGAATGAAAAGACCCCAACATTAATGGAAAAGCCCGTTATGAAGTAAAATGGCTTTATTTGAATTAATTACCTTGCTTTTACGGGCTGTTAAGAAATGTCTCTTCACTTTTAGTAACCGCAACGGTAACTTTTCTAAGGTAGCGGAAAATCACTTTTCCGCTTCTCCTTTGGGTGGAGAAGTGATTTTGGAGTGCTCTTGGTTCAAAAATCTGCCAAGGGGGAAATTTTTTCTATCAAGATGCCAAAATGGCATGTGTTGATTTCATCTGCCTTCTTTATATCTTAAATTCTTTATGAGACAGATTCTTCCTCAAAATCACTTCATTTAAATGGTTTGGCAGAAAACATACTCCGTGGGTCAAAACCCGCTTCTAGGAGTAGGGGAGAAGTCATTTTCTACTTTTCTACCTTTAGGCTTATTTCCTCGATTTATTTCTATTGAATCATTCCTCTTGACTTGTAGAGGTGTAATCCAGACACAACAACCCTTTTTCAGCCTAAAGGATCCATTTTAGAGTTGTACTTCTTGTCTTTGAATCACTTAGTAGTCTTAGGCGGAAGATGCACTCTGTTGATACTTTTCTGCTAGTGGAGAGGCTCGAACCCAATTTTTTGCTAAGCTGCAAAATGAAGGATTACAACTACATACTTCCATTGTGTGTAACACTGATGTTAGAAATCTTCAAACCAAGGCCTTTACCGGATTCGAAACTTAACCTACCCAATGAAAACATAAACTCATAAACAGAAACCCACTGGTTCAAAAAAGAGAAGGCAATTTGGAAAAATCCGGTAAAGGCTCCCTACCCTAAGGGAAAGTTTTCTAGACTTAGACTCAGGACTAACAAGAAGCTTTCAAGACCACCACTATACATTAAACACTCACTTTGTCTGAAAGGTATGCAGACTAAAAGTGGGGCAACAACTGGCTCTGTTTGGGGACTTGGACATTCACATGTCCAAGCAAGGAATCTCAAATCTTTGGTTTTGCAAGGCTCAACAAAAGGTGGCTCACAACAAAAATAAAGCAAGACATGGAAAGGGAAAAATGGAAGGGAACCTAACTGGGAAAAAAAAAGTAGGAACTAAACGTAACTATTGTACAAGATAGGGATTACCTATTTTCAATTTAAACTTGATAGAGCTTCAAATCTTGACCATTATACTTCAGGGGTAGTGCTTCACCATCTGGATATGTCAATTTGAAAGAATTCTTCTCAAACGCTTGATGGATCTTGAAAGGTCCTTTCCATAGTGTTTCAAATTTTCCATGCATGCCCTTGGGTGCCGTATGTTTGTCCCACAACAACACCATGTCTCCTATCATAAATTTTTGGCGTCTTCTCTTTTTATCAAACAAACTCTTTGCACGTATCTGATGCTATGTAATATGGTCTACCATTTTCTCTCTTTCTTCTTCGAGTTTGTTTAGGTACATAATCCTTTTTTCTAAACCATCTTCATATATGCCATCTTCTACTGTTGTTCTTAGTTTGCAAGTTGCTAGCTCTAGTGGTAATGGAAGGCTGGCCTCTACTTTGTAAACAAGTTCAAAAGGGGATACACCTATGTCTCTTTTGGGAGTCACTCTATCTGCCCAGAGGGCTTCATATATTTTCTTATGCCAGGTTCTCTGGTTGTCTACTACAAGCTTCTTCATGATATTCACCAAGTTTTTATTGCTGGATTCAGCTTGTTCATTCCCTTGAGGGAAATAGTCAAAAGAATGACTGACCATGATGCTATACTAAAAAAAAAATTCATTAATTTCTTGAGAAGAAAAGTATGCAGCGTTATCCATAACTAACTTAATAGGCACACCAAATCTTACCAGGATGTTTTATTTGATGAATTCACATACTACTTCTGAAGTAGTCCTCTTGGTTGCTTTCGCCTCCACCCATTTTGTGAAATAGTAGTCACAGTGATTATGTAGGTATGACCTACACTAGATGTGGGGTTTATAGGACCAATAAAATTGAGACCCCATTGTTGAAAAGGATCTTCAATTATCACCGGTCTTAGAGGCAACACTGCTAACTATAGCTTTACGGTAAACGTTTTGCATTTCTCACACTTTTCTACCTAGTGGTAAGCATCTCTAAAAATTCCTAGCTAGTAATTAAAATACCTCAAAATATTGAATGCGGTAACTGACAAGGAGAAATTTCCTCCATAGGATTCATCATGAAATACTTTTAACAACTTCTCTTGTTGCTGTCTGTCGACACATAAGAGAAAATTCCCATCTATTGATCTCTTATATAACCTATCTTCCTAGATGACATATTTAGAAGCCTTCAACTTCAGGTCTCTTCTTTGCTTAGAAGTCAGCCCTTCAGGGCATTCACCATATGTAAGGAAATACACGATGTTTTCAAACCAGGGGTCTTGCATACTTACTACCAAAACCAATTGTGTAGCTTCTGGATCTTCGCCCGCTTGGTTTTCTGCCATTGCCCTACATAGTGCATTACCTCTCACCAGCTTTGTGGGCTTTATCTCCACATCATATTCTTGTGTTTTAGCTACCCATGCTCCTCTTTTGTTACATCCTACATCCTGTTGAGTCAATATGCTTTTTACTGCGATATCAGGTACATACACAAGAGAGTGTGAGTGTAAGATGTAGAATCTGAAATTCTTTAAGGCTTTAACGACTGTGAAAGCGTGTTTTTTAGTTTGGGAGTATTTCAGCTCATGATTTTTTAGAGGTGTACTCATAAAAGCAATAAGAGCCTAGACTCCCTCCTCATTTTCCTATATGAGAATGGATGATAGAGTATGTTAAGAAGAATAACAATAAATTACAAATTCTTTCTTATAATCTGGATGACATAACATCGGAGCATTGGCTATGGTGCTCTTTATGTTTTTGAAGGCTTTCTTACCAGATTCATTCCACTTGATATTCACATTTCCCTTCATCATATCAACTATACATTTAGTAATTTCTAAAAAGTTTGGAACGAACCTCCTAAGAAAGTTAACCTGGCCAAAAAAAGATTTTACTCCAGTTTTATTCATAGGTAAAATCAATTACTGAATAGCTCTGACCTTTTCTGGATTGATTCTTATGCCTTCCTGAGAGATAATGTGACCTAGAAATTTCCCCTTAGTTACACAGAAGACTGACTTCTTGGGATTTAATGAAATACCATCCTCCCGACACCTTTGCAATACTTTACTTAAGTCATTTATATGATCTATTCTTTTCTTAGAGAATACAATAAGATCATCCAAACACATACCAATGATTTTATTCTTCATATCACTGAAGGAAAGGTCCATACCTCTCTAAAAAGTAGCTCCAATGTTGATTAGCCCAAATGACATTATGTAATAAGCGAAAGTGCCCCACGGGGTGGTGAACGCTGTTTTATGCTAGTATGCTTTCTCAACTTCTATCTGATTATATCCTGAAAAGCCGTCCAACATAGAAATCATTTCAGCTCTGACTACAATCTGCAATGAGTGATCCATATTGGGAAGAGAATAATTGTCTTTCAAAGAAGATTGGTTAAGATTTCTAAAGTCTACACAGATTCTTATCTCTCTATTCTTCTTCCTCACAAGTACTATGTTTGCCACCCAGGTAGAGTGGTGTATAGGATAGATGATCCTTGCTTTAAGCATTTTATCTACTTCCTTAAATATTGCATTAGCAACTTTGGGATTATAGTTTCTTTGGTTTTTCTTGAATGGGGTAGCTTCAGGTTTTAAGGGGATTTGATGTTTGAATTTCCCACCCATAAAACTTTTCAGGTCTTCATAGCTCCAAGCAAAAATGTCTGAATATTCTAGGAAGAGTTTCTTGGCTTCATTCCATTCTTCTTCAGTACAAAACTTCCCAATGTTGATCATCTTGGGATCTTTCTCAGTTCCAATATTCATTCCTTCATATTTGCCAGTAGTAGGGCCTCTTTCAATTCTTTTCTTCTTCACAAAAGTGTCATGCCTGTTGAAATTTTTTTCAATGGTAACTAGATGGGGTGGAATGATATTGCCTTGCAACTAGATAATATTTGACTTATCTTTCTTTTGCTTGTCTGGATGATCTCCTTTATGATTGCCACAAACTTCTTTGTGGAAGTAGCCACCACTCTCTAGAAAGAGAAGGAGATTCTTGTCATCTTCAAACACTTTCCAGTTTTCCACATTGTCAGGTATGGACGGTCAATATATGACTTCCACTTGGTACTTCTTGTCTTTGAATTCTGGATGGGGAAGGAGTAATGAAGCTGACACAACCAGGGAGTCCACTTTGGCATTCAACTCTCTCAGAACTGATTCAATAAAGAATGCATCCAGTGTTTCTATCTCATCCCATACTCTATTTTTGTAGTTCTTTAATTTGTGATTTTTAACCGAGTATTGATTCTTAACCTAGCGCATAATAAGCTCAGCATCACCACGAGGTCTCAAAATCTTCACACATTTTTCCTTTGCAACAATGATTCCTAAGAAGAGGGATTCATATTCAGCAGTATTGTTGGTATTTATAAATTCTAATTTATAAGCCATAGGCTCACATATTCCATCTGGTGATATCAAGACCACACCCGCACTAGATCTTGGTGAAGCACAACTGCCATCAATTTCAAGTGTCCAGATTTGAGATGATTCTTCTTCGGTGGAAAATTCCTTTCCTGATTCTCCTGGTTTCACCTCTTCATCATGCTCATTAGTAAACAACATATAGTTGCCAAATTCCAATTCTTAATACAAAATTTGGGCTTTAGGATCATCAGATTTCAGCACTGTAAACTTAGTTTTCTCTTTCGGGACCAGTTTAATCTTTTTATTACCCACTGGGATTAAGGCTTGAGACCAATATAACTTTATTTCCCCTCCTAGATCTCTGTAGAAACTCTTACTTAGAAACAAACCATAGCTAGCAGGTATATCAACAACTAGAATTGTTAACAACATCTTCTTCTCAGGATGCGCTTCCAGAGCCACTTGGGCATCCTTAATTTGTCCAACTAGAGGTACTTGCTTGGAGTCCATAGAATAGCACCTACCATTAAATTTAGTAAGGGTGAGGCCTAAATCTTTAGCTTCTGTTGATGGCATCACGTTATCTGAGGCCCCATAGTCTATTATACAATTGCTCAACTTGTACCCATTAATATATAAAGACACATAGAATGGATAAGGCTTCTGACCCGGGAAAGTAGCTATTATAGATGATTCACCTTGCTCAATGGGCTCCACAAAAATTGACTCAATTTCTATAGTAGTCACGATGTTCTGGCTTAGGTTCTGATTCCCTTCATTACAATAATCTACTAATTTATGCAATTCTATAGGATTGGATTTGAGATAATCTATGGGGGAGATTTGAATTTGAGAGTCTCTATAGAATTGAATAATGTCAAAAGAGTTCTGCTCCTTACCTGGTTATAGAATTCTCATGCCTTGATTGGCTTCCTTAGAGTTGGAGGTAGACGCCTCATTATTTTTAGGTGGGGCGGGGAAAGAGGCAGGACCTTTATCTTTCTAGCTCCTGGTCAAGACCATATAGGAAGTCCCGTCTATGGTCACATAACATGTTTCTCCTTGTTCTGAATTAGACTCATACTCTAAATATAAGTTTTCAGATTCGCCATGCGAGTATGAGTCTGGTTCAGTGCTAAAGACTCTAGCATTCCATTCATTAGTTTGATGCATTTACCAAGCACGGGCTACATCAGGGAAGATTTCTCCATCATGGTCTATAGTTAGATGAAAGACACACATATTCCCTCTTTTAGGGGGGGCTTCAATAACTAGTCTTTTTGGTGGACTAGTTAACTATAGTGTTTTACTATCAACATTCCTCCCATCATTACCCCTTCTAGGTTGCTCTTGATAGTTCCATTGATAAGGGTTATTTAATCTAGGAAGCTTCCTTTTGAAGCCAATGAATTCATTTGAAATTTTTTGGATCATCTCATTAGACGATGTAGTACCACTAGTATTGGCTCTTGTCTGGATTTTCCTCTTCCATTTCCCGGATGAGATCATGTGATCTTTGATTTCCATGATAGTTCTCTATGTAGCATCCAAACTTGCAGGATTAACTCTTCTTAGATCATAATTGATGTCTGGTGGCGTAGCACTTATAAAGAATGTTTTAAAATTTCCTGGCGTAGGCCTGTCAGCCACTGGAATACGATTTACAAGCTTATTGAATTTATCTATGAAATCTCTCGTACTAATAGAAGGCTCTTTCTTGATAGAGGTTAATTGTGTCAATAGAGCATGTTCATCTTCCACAGTTTTGAACCTTCTTTCAAAAGCAGCTCTCACGGAGGCCCAGTCTGTAATAGAAGAATTTGGTAGGTGGTACTGCTAAAATATTGACAGAAGCAAAGAATGCAGCAATATGTTCATCTGTAGATACTTTCCCATCTCAAGAAAATTTAGGAAAATTATTTCTAGACCCTAAGGGAAGAGGATTGTATGTTGCTAACTACAGGGGTCTGACTGTAGTGGCCCAAGGGAGTGCCATTGTTACTTGAGGTAAATAAGGGGTTAGATTGATAACAGGTGGAGAAACTACTCTGTGTAACGTTAACACTTGGCAAGTGGTGGATAAAAGAGTAGACTGCTTAGGGGGTGAAGAAGGTCTACTCTGGATTTTTATAGTTATGTTTCTTTGGTGTGGTACTTCAAGCAAAGAAAAATTAATATCCACAAGTCTTTGAAAGACTGGATCTGTACTTCCTTCTTTCTTTGTGCTCCTAAGAAATCTTTTAGGCTCCAGATTTTTAACTAATTGTATGGCCTAGCTTCACGCTCAACTTGGCGCTGTGTTCTTCTTTAATTTCTCCTTTGGAATGCTCTTTCAAGTGCTTCTACTTTAGCTTCTTCTTTCTCTAGCACTTGACTACCATTTCTATAATGTTCAGTGCTTCTTCTATTCCTCTAGGCAAAAGTGTTCAACGAGGAAGTAAGGTCTTCTTGATCGTCTTGAAAACCAAGATTTGGTTGGAGCACATGAATTATATTTTCATGGGGAAGCACCATCTTTCCTCATGATATGCTTCTGGTGTAACAACTGTTCATCTCCCCGGTAGATTCACCATAAATCTATTAGTAAACAGATTGTTCTTTTCAACTTAACTCTAAAATATCCAAAATGCTTAAGAACAATCGAATATAACAATTGGAAAATTGTTATTGAAAAAACTAATTTTCCTCTAAATTTAAAGGTACAACTCCCTTATATGAATGATTTTCAGTGAATTTTACTCTTTCCTAGTCTAACAAGGGCATGTTCTTAACCTGAGAACAAAAGAGGCAAACCAAGCTAATCCTAGGCAGGAAATAGCTTAGGCAGGACAAATTCAACTCTAAATCTTGCCAACTCTAAGATTTCATCAATCAGATTAACTCTCAAAATTGGTAATGCATGAACTTCTACTAAAAATGCAGATGCAAGACTAAATATTAATGATGAAACAACAATGAATCGATCTATATTATAAGAATGTTTCCAAAACTTAAGATAACAACAAATTTCCCCATTTTGCTAATTGTATCAAATCATAATACAAAGCTCTGGTTTGAACACAGATTGTAAATCCAACTTCAAAGAAACACCCAAATTCAATAGAAAGATGAATGCAATGAAAATGGAAAAGATAAAACAATGGTATTTAGACATACAAATTTGACTCAGCAAAATGTTATCCTTGACACCAAAATTTGGCCGACCTTTGTATTGATTTTTGAAATAATACATATAGGGTCCCAGATTGGGCCATTACAAGAAAGGGGGTGAACCAAAATGGTTCAAATTCCCCCACTAGAGATGATAACCAAAGGTTTATCGGTTACAATAGTATCAAAAATAGCACAAGGGGGAATCTATTTAAGCTTCAGTTTCCTTTCCCTTGTCTAATTTAGCCCTATAGGCTGTAACAGTTGTAATGACTCGAATGAGTTCTTCATGCATGTTGATGTGGACATTATTGTATCGAATGATCCACCTAGAATGTTCCTTAGCGATAATCTTAATGACATCATTCTGATCTTTTAGTTCTTCGATCGCTCTGAAAATGCATCCACTCAATTACTGGAGTTTTGGTACTTTGTCTACATGAGAGGAAGAATCTTCTGTCAGTTTATGCAAATAATCATAAAATGAATTCTGCATATTGGCTACTTTGATTATTGGTTTTCCCTGACCATTGGTTTATGAATCTACATGAAGCCCTAAGAGGAGTTTAAAATCTTTGCCCTACTCCTCTTTGATCTTGACATCTATCTGTTGAAATCCTTCTTCGGCCTAGATGATCATCTCGATCTTAAACTCTAGACTCTGAAGCCATTCGATCAAAGGCTCATCTCCTTTTTGTAGAATCTTAGCTTTTAGAGCTTCTTTAGTCTTCATCTTTACTGCCACATGAAGCATAACTATACATTCCTGACACTTCACCCTTTTTGACATGAGAGTCTATAGGTTCATAGCAATGTTATTGCTCTCTACCTCCAACCTTAGAAGGGTGTTACCCAGTTGTTCAACCACTGCTAGTCCCTCATACTCAAGCCTCTCAATCCACCATTTACCAATCTGCCCATAATGTTGGCTCTCTTGCAACTTAGCCAGAATGGCTTGGTTCTCCACAACACTGGGGTCAAAGGTGTTTTGGGTGTTGGGAACACTTGCAATCAGAGTGAGGGTCTACCTAATGAAGTAATTGGTCAGCTTAGCCATTTCTACCTTAAGTTTAACTTTGGTAGTCTTGAGCCCCTCAAGCTCTTCTTCTATCACTACATTGGTAGATTTCCATCAATCCACCTTGGTGTCATGACGAGCCAAACCCATATCAAATGACTGCAACTGAATGTCTGAAGCAGCCATATCTTTGAATTTACCTTCCTTAGTTGGCTTGGCCACTTCCATGGTGAAGTTCTGAGTCTCAGGATCATAACCCAAGGTAGACATTGTCTTCACTTTCATCTATTTTCTCATAGTGGCCTGGGATGAAAGGCTCATGACAGAGTGTCTTTGCTAGAAGCCCCTTCTTTCACCCTTTTCCTCTTGCATTCTAGAGTATGTTCTATCCATGACTCTGCACTAGTAACTTTGTTGGCAGAAACCAACTCCTCAATGAACAATTTCCTGATGATTGGAGGTGTAGCCTTTGGTCTTGAAGCAAATGGATTTACTGAAGTAGGAGAAGAGGACACCAATTTGGCTACTGAAGTGACCTTTTGATTCTTCTTGGCCTCTCCTTCTAATTTTGTGGTTGAAGGAGTATCTTCACCCACTTCCACTATGATGGGAGACCCTCTCCTTAGAGAATCTTGTGTCGAGGTGTCAACCGGTACATCTACTATGAATGCTTTTACTGACCATTCTGGTTCTGCATCCTTGGTGAGCTCCTTTGTTGTTTCAATATTTGGAAGTGAGACTTCTCCACAAGTCTTCTCCAATGTGATTTTTTTCTTAGGAGGTTCATCACCTCCTCTCACCGGTTGGGTTGATCCTTTAGCAATGGTTGGAATCATTACCGATGAAGTGGTTGTAGTAGTATTAGTATCCTTTTCCAAGTTCACTGAGTAGGAGGCTTCCTTTCTGACCTCTTCCTTTGGCCTGCAGTCTATTCGACCCATTGTTTTGTTCTTTTGTAGATACCCCCATTAGAGTCTGCAAATCACTAATGGCTTGGTCCAGCATAGGTTTAGAAATAATAGGGGTGAGCTTTATCTCCTCTAGATATGTATTATCATACATATGGTTGCCATCATCTTCTAGCCCCTCTACTGCAATGTTAACATTGAACCTTTTGATTTGTTCAATAGCTAACCGGGCATAGAATCTCTCTCTGCTTTTCAAATCATCCTTACAATTAGCCCAGTAGTCTTCAATATCATGTACATGATGAATTGCATGACTCATTTGCAATACATCCCTGGAATAGTTCACTGGGCCATATTGCGGTCTCAAGACATCGTAGGTTTCCAAAGAAGACCTCTTTGAGAATGTCTTGAGAACATTCTTCACCTCAGACCGGGACGTGCAAGTGTTAGCTCCCATGGTCATTGGGAAGTTTTATCCCTTTTTCTTAGCCTCAACATAGAGTAAGTTCACTTGGAGTGCTTGCCTCATTACTTTGATCAGCATGATCATATCAGTAGGATACCTGGCAGATTCAAAGGGAAATAATCAAAACCTGCAAGACAAAGATATGAGAAACCTCTAAATTGAATGAAATAACACCCAAAATGGCTGATAAAGGCCATGGCCTCAGGAGAGAATCTCCTTTCTGAACAACCTTGGAGCTTCCTGCATAATCTCATTGTAAACGCATCATTAACCCGAAGATACTCAACATAACTGTTATGCAATTGCAAAGAGGGGAAAAATTCACAACTCTTGACATAATTAGGGAATTGCTCTAATCTGGGAAGACCTATCCAAATTTGGAGTCTAGCTAGAATATATAAGAGGACTGAAGACATGTAAAATTCATTCTGGCGTTTAGCTCTATCTAGGGCCTCTGAGAGATTCTCACTTACGATAAGCACCCAATCAATGAAGTGATGTTGGGAACAGATTACCTAAACCAGGAAGAAGTGATAATCAATAAAGTTGAGTGCCTCACTCTCACCTCTGATCTTGTAGAGTAACACCAGGATGTCTATGTTCTCTGGCTTCAAATTAGTGTCGTATAATGTCTTCGACAGCTTCCCTTTGGCACTCTTGGGTTCCTAGAAGCACGCTTTCATTATCTCCTTCTTCCAAACTGCCTTTTTGGCAATATATTCAGTCACCGCTTGACTGTATGTCATCTCTGAATACTCCAATCATTATGGGATATAGAGAGAGTTCTGGACGGAATCTCTATCAATAGAGAGAAGAATCATGTCACCGGGCAGAAGGATTTGTTTGGTGTGGCGATGCATTCGCGAACCAGCTCTGGGGGTTGAACTGCTACAGGAAAACTGGCTGCTTCAACTAACTCGCTTTCCTTTATTTTTTCAGTAATCACATGCATCTGGTCTACCTTCAACCTATTCTAAAATTTTTGCATGTCGAAGAACTTCAAAGAAGTGTCTTAGATCTTATGCCAGTCAAAGGTAATGCCATTCATTCCATCGAATCCCATGAATCTGGAAGCCATGCTTTTGATGATTCGGATTTGGAAATTAGAAGTATCTCTTAGGGATGTGGGAGCAAAAAACAACTAAAATATGAGACTTTGAATTCAAAACAATTTGGAGAACAAATGGTGGCTTTCGTTCGCAACTTTCAACTGATTTTATACTTTTTAATTCTTACCATTTAACGACTGACTTCCCGCGCCACACGAATGAAAAGACCCCAACATTAATGAAAAATCCCGTTATGAAGTAAAACAACTTTATTTGAATTAATTACCTTCCTTTTATGTGCCATTAAGAAATGTCTCTTCACTTTTAGTAACTGCAATGGTAACTTTTCTGAGGTAGCGGAAAATCACTTTTTCGCTTCTCCTTTGGGCGGAGAAGTGCTTTTGGAGTGCTCTCGGTTCAAAAATATGCCAAGGGGGAAATTTGGTCTATCAAGATTCCAAAATGGCATGTGTTAATTTCATCTGCCATCTTTATATCTTAGATTCTTTATGAGACAAATTCTTCCTCGAAATCGCTTCATTTAAATGGTTTGGTGCAAAACATACTTTGTGGGTCAAAACCCGCTTTTAGGAGTAGGGGAGAAGTCATTTTCTTCTTTTCCGCCTTTAGGATTATTTCCTCGATTTCTTTCTATTGAATCATTCCTCTTGACTTGTAGAGGTGTAATCTAGACACAACAACCCTTCTCCAGCCTCAAGGATCCATTTTAGAGCTGTACTTCTTTTCTTTGAATCCCTTAGTAGTCGTCGGTGGAAGATGCACTCTGTTGATACTTTTCTGCCAGTGGAGAGGCTCGAACCTGATTTTTTGCCAAGATGAAAAATGAAGGATTATGGCTACATACTTCCATTGTGTGTAACATTTATGTTAGAAATCTTCAAACCAAGGCCTTTACCAGATTGGGAACATAACCTACCCAATGAAAACATAAACTCATAAACAGAAACCCACCGGTTCACAAAAGAGAAGGCAATTTGAAAATTTTTGGTAAAGGCTCCCTAGCCTAAGGGAAAGTTTTCTAGACTTAGACTCAGGACTAACAAGAAGCTTTCAAGACCGCCACTATATATTAAACACTCACTTTGTCTGAAAGGTATGCAGACTAAAAGTGGGGAAACAAGAAGAATGAGCACTCTGCGGGCAACTAGTAACTAACACTAGTGGGGAGTAAATTTACCTTATAATATATCCATTACCACTAGTGGGGATTTTTTACCTTAACACACACCCAAAAAAGGAATTCATGGAAATAGGAGTAAAATTTTTGTGTTGTGCAATAAGGGAAACAGTTACAAAGGGGAGTTGTGGTATTAAATGAAAAAATAGCTCTTGATTTCGAGTACAGAAAATCATTCAAAGCTTGGAACAAGGGTAACAACTTAGTGCTCAAGATCAACATTGTTTTCTAGGTTCATTCACTATCCCAGTCATAAGTCTCTTTCTAAAATGTTTATGAAGCAAAAAACACTTTTGCTTATTTCCTGTAATTTTCATTTCAACCGTAACATGGCCTAGCTGACCCTTTTCTTTTGTTGAGTTGCCTATATTGATTGTTTGATAGATTACACAATTCTTTAAATTTCTTTCACTATTAAGATGGAGGGTGTGCCAGGTCAGTTTTAGGGTTCAGAGCTTCCATGAAAAATTACTTGGAAAAGATCAAATGACAATATTTAGATATCTAGAGAATGAATTCTTAAGTTTTGCTGTTAATAGCATCATATTTCTCTCCTCGCAACTATGTTATACCTACAGTACAAAGACTGTAAAGGTGAAGTACATTTTATTCAACAATAAGCTGATGTTGATTCCATCGAAAACATTATTATAGGGTGACTTGCAGATGTTCATATTGCGGGTACAACAGTCAACAGATGTATAAGGTGCCTAATTTTGTATAGCAACCATTTTTTTTTATATGTAGCTTTACTCAAGGCTATTAGGAATATCATACCATCTAATCATTAGTTCTCTTTGAACCTGTCTTCCATTTTTTATTATTCCTATTTAAGTTGAGAGGAACTCAAGGGCTGCTTCTTTGATGCAACAAGAAGGGTGCTCTCTTCCTGATGCTTGTTGGAAGAACTGAATCCCTAAAATTATGATGAGCATCCTCTACAATGGAGGAGTGGGCCATAAAAGTTCTCTCCAAAATTCTTCCCCATGATGTTTCTTTTGGAGAATTTGTGGAGATGGAAAATCTATCTTTTCATCTTGTTCCCCCAATTTCTCAACATTGTCATTAGATTCATTACCTCCAATACCTGCTGATTCTATAATTTTTGCCAGTCTCGTATCTGCCTCACCTTGATCATTTGAGGTTCTTTCCAGTACATAAGAAACTTCCTCAATCGTATTTTTCATAACAAGCCATCTAGGGGACTTTGGCATACCAAGGACACGTAATGCAAGCAAAACTAACGGAGGATATATGATATGAAATGAGAGTTGAATTGTGTTCCCTATTACAAAAAAACTTTGGTATTCCTTTTGAATTCATCTATGCTAATAAAATTTAAAAAAAAACCATTGTTCAATAGAGCAATATTTCCAAGCCACAATCCCTCGTTATTATACTTTAATAATAGACAAGTCCAGAAAAGTAAAAAGTGGATTGTCACACCTATTAGGTTTCATGGCTATCACTATTGGGTTCTTCATATCAATCAACACTTAAGACACTGGGAAATGAAAATTTCCTAGACAATAATTCCTACTTTATTACTAGATTAAGAAAAATGAAACCCTAAAAAATAACAGATGCATTTAGGTGCTCACTGTTTAAGCTACCCACAACAAATAGTCATTATTATTGGACCTTTTCTCCTATTCCCTACACTGTGGGAATGGTACAAAGTGGTTTTGGTAGGGTTAGGCTCTTAAGAGTTGGCACTATGTAGCCTGATTTGCAACTCAAAGTCCACAAGAACAAGTGTCAATGTTCACCCATTATCTCAGATTCACATGTAATGGGCTATTTTCGATACCGTCAGTTCAACTCAAATCTGCAAGTTTGCTTTTAAAAGTAGAACATACTATTTGACTCAAACCTAGAAATTTAGTTTGTCACAAAAATAATGTTTTTGAATTCTTGTAATATTTTGAAGACCAAGTTTTTAACTTAAGGCTAAGTGCAAAAAAAGTGCCTCCTAAATTTCATAAGGACTGTTGTTGTGTCACACAATGATGGACACCATTGACAAATTGATTAATACTAAAATAATTATACATTTAAGATGCCTGTTTGGTATAAGTTAACTACACCATTATGGTTTGAAAGAATCATAATTAGTCTACAAAGATGGTTTACTGCAGTGGGATAAAAGCAAAGCAATGTGTGAAGACAATAAAACAACCTATACATTGTGTGGGCCTTGTGTTTGCTGCATGCAAAAAATGTTCAAGCTACATATGGCCTCACATTCGCATTTAGCTACAAATTGCATGTCCTTCTCTATCAATTGACTGTAGTTGTCAACTTCAAGTGGTTAGATTAAAAAATTTAATCAACATTCCGATGGAAACTGCTTAAGAGAACAATGACTTGAATTTTACTTTTCCCTGTCAAGCCTGCAAAATTTCTATTTATTGAGTGAAAACACATGAGAATATTTGCTTTGTATTCTTGAGATATTATAATTTTATTTGTTGATTATGTAAAATAAAATTAGTATCAAATCTCCACCTCATAGTTATCAGAAGGAAAAAATATTTATGCCAATTGCAAATGTTATACTCAGTGCTGTAGCGCTTTTCTACTCCACTGTTATCTTGTTTTCTGAAAATGGAAATAAATGTCAGATTTGGTTGAGGCAGGGAATAAAAATGAATCAGCTTATGCAAAATGTTCACAAGACTTGCTACTACAAAGCATATGCTTCTATTAACTCAGAGTTAGGATGCTGTGATACAAAACTATACAGGTCTTGTCTTCCTCCTTTTATCATTGATTAACCTATGAAGCGAATAGGTTCATTGATGTTTTTCATTTGGACACTTGCCTGCAAGCTCTAAATTATGATTGCCTTAAAGAGAGCTATATTTATTGTACTTTATGTCCTTTGCTACCTGCAAGGGGACTTCTTTATACTTAGTAGATTTGTAACTGATGGTGAATGCAATGTTTGTAGGTATTAGTCCAAAAGGGTTTCATCATGTAGGCCTAGTTTTTGCATAGACATTTCTTTGGTAAAAGATGCAGCAATATCTTCCAAGTGCTCTTGTTATGAGTAATATTTTTTGATGAGAATACTCTTTCTGTTATCCAACTTGTAAAATCATTCACTATTCAGAAATTATCAGCATTTCAAAATTAGTCAATCAATAGTGGCTCTAATGAACTTGGTTAAATCTCAAATAATTCTTGTAGGCACTCAACCTGCCACCATTTAGATGTTCACTGTATTTTCCAAAATTCAAAGATTATTATGAGAAATTGATTTGAATCATAGAAAATTTCATGGAGAACAAGTCTTCTGTATTAACAATTCAGTTAGTTTTTGGATTGCTTATGTACAAGTATCTCCTCAAGATTGGTGTTCACACAAAATTGAGACAAGACCAAGAATGTGTTGGACCCATTCCCAAAAATTGAAAAATACTTTCCAAAGTAGGGTAATGTACCAAACAACACCTAAATAGAGGATGAATATGAGTTGTGTGGATGGAAGACAAAACAACTACCACAAGTTTAATGATAGTTGGAAAATGATGTTGATCCCAGTCAGTAAAGGCTATACCAAGTAAATCAATATTCAATTTATGGAGCAAGCTCCCATGTCAAGGCTTAAAAATGTCAGATTTGGTTGAGGCTGGAATAAAAATGAATCAGCTTATGCAAAATGTTCACAAAACTTGCTACTACAAAGCATATGCTTCTATTAACTCAGAGTTAGGATGCTATGATACAAAACTATAGAGGTCTTGTTTTCCTCCTTTTATCATTGATTAACCTATGAAGTGAATAGGTTCATTGATGTTTTTCATTTGGACACTTGCCTGCAAGCTCTAAATTATGATTGCCTTAAAGAGAGTTGTCTTTGTGCCTAAAGAAGTCTGCGATTTATTCAAAATTATTAAGGTTTAAATTGGGTCTTGTGGCCAGTTTCAGGCAGGGCCCTCAATCTAGATTGCTCTAATTCCAATGTGTAACTGTGAAAATGACTTAAAGCCCCAGTTTTCAATATATACTCGCCCATCTCCATAGAGTGCAATTTCAATATTCAAAAGATAAACTAATGAAAGTTTCACACTTGGGTATTTGTCTACTACTTTTGTGTTAATGCAGCTAGCATTCATAGTGCAAAGAAAAACTAACTCACTTAAAAGGGGTTTTACAGATCTAAAATGAAAAATCAATAATCTATCTAAACTTTGATCTTCTCCCTTGAAGGCATAAATTACCTTTAGAGAAAGGTCCAAAGTACTTGCAAGGTTAGGTACAAGATTATTGAGTGCATAGACAAGCTCATCCTGAATAGCATACCTGTCCTCAATGCACTCTATTAGTTTCTGGACCCTCTCCTTCATAATGAATCATAGAGTATCTCAAATTTAGACTGTGTTCCACATCATGAAATTAGTCAAAATTCTCCAGGAAGTTGGTTCAAGTTTTAGATAGTTTAATATTATTGTTGGAAGCAAAGTTTTCTAATCTATGAGGTTTTTGAATTTTCCATAATTTTTATTTCATTTTTGTACAGAATTGTGAACTGCATAAAGTCTTAGATGTATAAGATTTTGATATTTATTGAGGTATCTAATCTGATTTTTGTGTGGATAATTGTGAGCAACATAATAAATTAGCAGATTTGAATATGATTTTATTATCATATTTTATGATTTTCAAGTAAATTTTTGTTTACTAATTTTTAATTTATTTGATAAATTCAAATCTACCAATTTCTGTAAAATATCAAATTCAGAAAATTGATGTTAGCATGATTTAGCTAGTATTTTAAAAAATTTTTATTTCAATTTTGTTTGGTTACAATTTGGTTAATTTAGGGTTAGTTCAAGTTTTCCAAATTTAATAAACTATTGTATTTTATATAATTCATGATAATTAATGATGAAACTAATTTTTTTGTTTGTACATGTGTTATTCATCCAGTACTAGACTTGTGCAAAATTAGGTAACACCTATATCTTATTTCTTGATAGTTTTACTCAATTACGTACTAGAAAATAAAAATTACAATTATAATTCATTTCAACTTGATTAGACAACAAACAATGACTAGTATTGTTGATGTTGATAGTTATAGAAAGATTCCAAAACAAATTGCACCTACAATTGATATTGCCTTGAAAACTGAAAACTTATTTATACTAGAATAATTTCATTACATTGTAAGGGATTGTTTATTTGATTCTCTTGAAGTTTTGCTTCATTTTTGTTATACTTCGAATGAAATACGAAATGGGTTAATCGTTCACTTTTTATAATCGCTCTCAAAAAATAATTCCAACACAATGCAAGCATTTACATGTGAGTTGCATCCATATATATTGTATGAAATGCATGGTTTAAATGATGTGACTACATACTTAGCGAAAATGAGATTGTCTACATCAAATAGTCAACCAGAAAGGGATAGTGGGATTTGGGGTGATACATTTTGTATACGATGGGTCTCAAAATGGCTAAACATACCAATTGCAATATGGTCAACAACAACCAAACAAAAGTATTTACATTTCAACAACAACATTGAAAAACATACTTATAG